>VCAZ01000234.1:0-55000 GCA_005784505.1 Bagarius yarrelli
TGCTACAGAGAGAGAGAGTCGAGAGAGAGAGAGACGGAAGGTTCACGAGAGAGAGAGAGACGGAAGGGTGCTACAGAGAGAGATAGACGGAAGGGTGCTACAGAGAGAGAATAGGCGGGTGACAGAAGGAGAGAACAAGGGTTGCCGAGAGAGAGGAGGGTGCCTACGGAAGGAGAAGACGGAAGGTGCTACAGGAGAGTGAGAGAAGACGGGGGTCACAGAGAGGAGAGAGACGAAGGTGCTACAGGAGAGAGAGAGACGGAAGGGTGCTACAGGGAGAGCAGAGCGAGAACGAAGGTGTTCTAACCAGAGAGAGAGCGCGACAAGGTGCTCTACAGAGAGAGAGAGAGACGAAGGGTGCTACAGAGAGAGAGAGAGAGAGAGACGAGACGGAGGGGTGCTACAAGATAGAGAGAGCGCAGAGGAGAGAGAGACGGAAGGGTGCTACAGAGAGAAGGAGACGGAAGGGTGCTCAGAGAGAGAGCGAGAGAGAGAGAGAGACGGAAGGGAGAGAAACTGCTACAGAGAGAGAGAGAGACGGAAGGGTGTACAGAAAAGAGAGAGAGAAGGACGGAAGGGTGCTACAGACAGAGAGAGACGAGAGACGGAAGGGTGCTACAGCGAGAGAGAGAGAGAGACATGGGCTACAGAGAGAGAGAGAGAGAGACGGAAGGTGCTACAGAGAGAGAGAAGAGCGAGACGAACGGTGCTACAAGAGAGAGAGAGAGAAGGTGCTAGAAGGAGGTGCTACACACAACAAGAGAAGAGAGAGACGGAGAGGGAAGAGGTGCTACATAGAGCAATGTTACAGATAGAGAGAGAGAGAGGGTGCGAAGGGTGCTACAAGAGAGAGAGAGGAGATAGACGAAGGGTTAGCACGAGGAGACGAGGAGAAGAGAGACGGAAGGGTGCTACAGAGAGAGAGAGAGAGAGCGGAAGGGTGCTACAGAGAGAGAGAGAGAGAGAGAAGGGAGAGTACGGAGGTGCTACAAAAAAGAGAGAGAGAGAGATAGAGAAGAGCGAAGAAGGGTGCTACAGATAGAGAAGAGCGAAGGGGGGTGCTACCAGAGAGAGAGAGGAGAGCGACGGAGGGGTGCTACACAAGACAGAAGAGAGAGAGCGACGGAAGGGTGCTACACAGAGAGCGGAGAGAGCGAAGACAGAGAGTAGGAAGGGGTGCTACAGAGAGAGAGAGACAGAGGGGTGCTACACTCAGAGAGAGAGTGACAGAGGGTAGGGGGTGCTACAAGAAGAGAGAGCGCAGAGGGGGTGCTACAAGAGAAGAGAGCGACAGAGGGTGCTACAGAGAGAGAGCGACAGAGTGGTGCTACAGAGAGAGAGACAAGGGGGGGTGCTACAGAGAGAGAGAGAGAGAGAGAGACAGAGGGTGTGCTACAGAGAGAGAGAGAGAGAGACAGAGGGGTGCTACAGAGAGAGAAGAGAGAGAGAGACAGAGGGGTGCTACAGAGAGAGAGAGAGAGAGAGAGAGAGAGAGAGAGAGACAGAGGGGTGCTACAGAGAGAGAGAGAGAGAGAGAGAGGGTGGCTACAGAGAGAGAGAGAGAGATAGAGAGAGAGAGAGAGAGAGAGACAGAGGGGGCCCTACAAGAGAGAGAGATGGGAGGACAGAGGGTGCTACAGAGAGAGAGAGAGAGAGAGAGGGTCTACACAGAGAGATAGCACAGAGGAGAGAGACAGAGGGGTGCTACAGAGAGAGAGAGAGACAGAGGGGAGAGACAGAGGGGGTGCTACAACAACAAGAGAGAGAGAGAGAGAGAGAGAGAAGAGAGGTGTGCTATAGAAAAGAGATACAGAATTGTGATATAGATAGAGAGAGAGACAGAGGGATACAGAGATAGAGGTGGGAGGTGCTACAAGGATGGCCGGTGCTACAAAGAGAGAGAGAAAGGACAGAGGTGTGTCTAATGAGAGAGGGAACAGAGTTGTGCGCGAAAGATGAGAGGGACAGAGAGGGTGTGCGAATGAGAAGAGGGACAGAGGTGTGCGCGAATGAATAGAGGGACAGATGAGAGAGAGGGACAGAGGTGTGCGCGCGAATGAGAGAGGGACAGAGCGAGAGAGAGGGAACAGATGTGCGCGAATGAGAGGACAGAGGTATGGAGAGAGGGTTTGCGCGACGCGAATGCGAGAGGGACAGAGGTGTGCGCGAATGAGAGAGGAGACGTGTGTGTGTGTGTGTGCGTGCGCGCGAGAGAGACAGAGACAGAGGTGCGCGAGAGAGACAGGTTCGCGCGCAGAGAGAGACAGGTGCGCGCGCGAGAGAGACAGGTGCCGCGCGCGGAGAGAGAGACAGGTGCGCGCGAGGATGACGGCGCGCAGAGGTGCGCGCGCGAGAGAGACAGAGGTGCGCGCGAGAGAGTGCGCGCGCGAGAGAGACAGGGTGCGCGTGAGGGAGGGACAGAGACGGCGGTGTGCCTTAGAGAGAGAGACGGAGGCGGGGTGCGGTAGAGAGACGGAGACGGCGGTGTGCTGTAGAGGGAGAGGCGTGTGCTGAAGAGGAGCGGAGACGGCGGTGTGCTGTAGAGGGAGACGGAGACGGCGGTGTGCTGTAGGGGGAGACGGAGACGGCGGTGTGCTGAAGAGGGAGACGGAGACGGCGGTGTGCTGTAGAGAAAGAGCATGAGGGAAGATTTGGAAGTGGGAGTGATGAAGGAAAGGAGAGAAAGAGCGAGTACTGCGTCAGCTGTTGATGATGGACCTTCTGATGTTGGAGGGGTTTGGGTATTTTCTCATTGTTCCTCATGAAGTGTGTGTGTTTCTTTCAGGTGCTGCTGCTTCTTCAAACGGAGAAAGAGGAAAACTCTTCAGAGACACAAGTAAAGAGCGTTCATCGAAGAGAACTGAACCCGCTTGGATCATTGTCCAGTTTTAAACCCCCCCCCCACCCTTTTAATATTCTCCACCCCTTTTTCCCCCGGTTCTCGAACCTCTGCGCCGACGCTCCTCTTCTGTCCGAGCGCTGTGAGGAACCTTCTTGGATTCACCTACAAAAAAAAGTTTTCCTTTTGAGTTAGAACATTTAAAAAGCCCAGAAGAACTGATAAACGAAAGGAACGAGGATAAACGAGCACCAGGACTTGAACACAATGCTGTCGGTATAATCCAGTGTCCACGCAGAGCATTTTGTTCACTCCCTCTCCACGGATCAGTGTTTTGGAGTTTGTTTTTAACAACAGCAGGATCTTCGTTTCAAATCCAACCGCAAAACCTGCAATGAAAGAAAGGAAAGATTTAGTTCATCTCAAACGGATGTTTTTGCGTTGGTTTTGTTTTGTTTTTTTGCGATTTTGTCGGTTTTTGCCGCTAAACAAATGGGTTGAATGGAAACCTTCATGTTTTATGTTGTAGTGACCTGGAAATTTTTTATTGCTTTTTTTTCTGTGTGTATGAGTGAGCGTGAGATTTCCTTTTTTCCCTGTCGATATGGACTGTGTAGCACAGTGACTGGTCTCAGGTACTGTGGATCATGAGGACATGAATCAATTCTAAGCTCTCTGCTTATTATTGCACTTTTGAAAGCTAAAAAAAGTTGAAGACAAAAAAAAAAAAAAAAAAAAAAAAAACGGACTGAGAAAAGACGATGAAATCCACGAGAACGCCGTAGAACAGATCCCACGCTAAAGGCGAGGGTCCAAATCCCCGAGCGCAACGAACGCCCTCCTCTTTATGTTTCACGTTAGATTTATTCACCAGGAAATTATAGTTTGTGCCTTTCCAAGTAAAATGTTCTAAAGGTAAAAAGCGAGAGTCCTGCAGTGTCCTGAAACTTTATTCTGTTGGGTTTTTTTTGTTTTTTTTTATCTCTTTCTCCATCATCAGGATTGAGAATGAAGCAAGGCACAACTTACACATGTCTCTGGGGGCCTCCGTCTAAAATCGCATACTACTTTACGATACAGTAGGCAAAACAGAATATGTGAAGCGAATAGTATGTCCCAATCGTTAGTTACAGCAGATAAAAAGTTCCCAGATGATTTATTACTCCCACGTGGATTTTAAAGTATGCATGCTATGCGAACTTTACTATCCCATGAGGCTGCAGGAGAGACGATTAATCATCTACAGAAACTGCACTTGTTTAATATGATTCGATTTAAACATGATCAGACTTTAAATTCACGCTTCTATGACGTCGTTTGACACGTCCAGCATCACAGTGGTGGATGTAGTACGTCTGAGGTTCATTTATTTTACCTGTTACTATACTACAAGATCAAACTTGTTTACCAGTCAGGAAGTGCATACTAATTCCTAAATAAATGTAGCACGTGTTTAAGTGGTATGCGATCTTGGACGGAACCTTGAAGTTTAGTCTAGTTTGTAGTTTTCTGGTGGGTGTGGCATAGCTGGTGGTCCATACCCACTCACCGGCGCTCTCTGCTGCTTCATCTGCACAGATTTCATCTCGCGAAGCAAGGAGGTAAAATGACCTGAGACCTCTTGCGCAGTGAGATGAGTCGAAAGAAATATTTTGCGACAATCATTTGGAATTAATTTCTGTGAAGCATCATACCTTATTTGCATAACGGGTTTCCTGGTCAATTTACTTGAATTTTGTTTACGTGCAGGGGCAGGACTGGTCCATGTTTGGACAGAGTAATATCTGGGGAGAGAAGTAATGAATAAAAACGGCTTTATGAGGCATTTTGATTTGTAATGATCTTATTAATAACAATAATAAATGGATCTGTATCTTAACACACACCCATAATGTACCGACACATCTGTTTACCAGCAAATACCGTGGAGCCTCAGAGTAAAACTTGCTTTAAAGCAAGTTCTTAGGGTGGTGTTCCGTTCCACCCACCCAAAAGTATTCCAAATATCAACCGATAACCGATCATTTTCAACCCTAGAAAGACGTGTGAATGAAGTAAAATATGAAATGAATAAACTCACTTCACAAATCTGTCAGCTAAAAAAAAATGTCCAACAATCGCGTAGCTCTTAAAGTCATACCAGCGGAGACACCGCAATTATGGGTGCACTTATTTAAAACAGCTTATATTGACTAAAAAATGTGTAAAAAGTAAAAACCTCTCATTGATTGGCTTTCCATTGACACAAACAAGTTTTGAACAGCTCCCAGATGTACACACAACCTCAGCCGGCGCTCCATTAAGTTCTTATGCCAAAATGCTTCGCTTGCCGATACAATTTTTTATCTTAAGAACTGAAATGTTGTAAGAAATTTGTAACAGCTGAGGTTCATACGCGGAGGTTCAGTTCATGTGCGGAGGTTCATGTGCGCGGAGGGGTTCATGTGCGGAGGTTCGGTTCATGAGGTTCATGTGCGGTGTGCGGGTTCAGGTTTCATGTGCGGAGGTTCATGTGCAGGGGAGTTCATGTGCTGAGGTTCATGTGCTGAGGGTTCATGTGCTGAGTTCATGTGCGAGAGGTTCATGTGCGGAGGTTCATGTGCGGAGGTTCAGTCATGTGCGGTTCATGTGCTGAGGTTCATGTGCGGTGGTTTCAGTGCTGATTGGTGCGTCATGTGCTGATGCTGTTCATGTGCTGGAAATGCGGTTCATGTGCTGAGGTTTCTGAGGTAGTGCTGAGTTCATGTGCGGAGGTTCATGTGCTGAGGTTCATGTGCGGAGGTTCATAGTGGAGGTTCATGAGTGGAGGTTCATGTGGTTTCATGCGGAGGTCCGAGGTTTATTCATATCCCGAGGTTCATGAGTTCATATCCCGAGGTTCAATATCCCGAGGTTCATATCCGATTGTTTCATATCCGAGGTTCATAATTCCCGAGGTTCATATCCCGATTGGTTCATATAAATTCCGAGGTTCAATTGTGTACCGGTAATAATTAATTTGATGGGATAAAGTATTTGATTCTATGCAAATAACAGTAATAGCAACAGTAATTGTTACAGTAATTGACCCATCTCTGATCACATGACTGATAACAGATACTAATATTTATATGATTTGTTTTGCCAATAAGTGTAACAAAGTTTTAAATGTATTTAATCAGATGTAAATACGGATGGAAAAACGGGACGTGCAGATCTAAGTACTTTAACAGCTTTAACAGTGGCTCCGTTTTTCTCACGCCTGTTTGTCCTTGCGATTGGGACCGATCTGATTAAAAGATTCAGGTTAACTGTTTACATGAGTCATGATCTATTCTGAATAGGCCATCAGAATAATGTAACACGCTGGCAGCTCATCTGCCACTACACCGATTTATTATTTCCTCCATTGCTTAATTATGCTAGTTGTGGTTATTGTGTTTATCTTAAGCAAAAATGTGAGGGGCTGCATGCAAACAATCAAATGTCAGCTAATCAAAGAAGTAAGCTAATGTGTTCAAATTGGTGGCAATTATTGGTTTGTAAATTTACCAGCCTGTTACTGTGGGGACATTCCCCCGCCTCTTAACATAAAACGTCACAAAACGAAATAACATTGGTTGCTTTACCTGTCAGTCATACTTCCTGTTGGACGGGTCTTAGCCATTCAAAGCGGCAGAGGTTCCTACATCTTTCTGCATTCAGTTCAAGTGTCTTGCTATATGCAAAACTATTGAAACAGTAACTACATAAAAACAATCTAGAAGATCCATAAGTAATCCACATCTGGTCTTTTCAGTGGTGTCAGGCAAGGCTCAGTCCTGGGTCCCCCTGTTTTTTAAACTTTTTTATACATTATTCCTCAATAAGGATGTATCCACATGTGGTTATGCATAACACAGCTATACTGATGATACACAACTCATCTTCTCTGCAATCTTTTTAGCTGCAACTAAAACCAAGCAAGACTGAGCTGCTGTAGGTTTCAGGAAATGGATCAAAATCTTGTGGGCTGACCTATAAAAATCATCCTATCTAGTAATGAACATGACTTTGGTACCGACAACATATTAATGAACACCATAGCAGGTACCTATTGATAAACATTCTAGTGTTTTTATTAAAGGTGACTTCTTAATGCATTTTCTCTTCCTTCGTTCCTTGGTCCTCTGTCCAAGATGTTCACAGAAATGGTGAGCAGGTTGAGGGTAAGGTGTCCACAAACGTTTGCCTGTGTGGTGTATCTGTGGGATATTTAGGTTTTGGGAAACCCCTGTGCTTGCTGTTGCTGATATTTCCCTTTCAGATTACCTGGACAGGGTGCAGATTCATCACGGGGCACAAATGTGTACACACACACACACACACACACACAAATCAGCTCGCAGCATTTATCTTTTGACTATCAAAGGAGACCAGAGTCCCCTAAAACAGGCAGAACAGGCCAAGTCTACACACCCCAGACACACCACACACACACAGGCCAGAGATGGAAATTGAACCCCAACCCTGGAGGATGTATGCAAACCATGTGCTCAAATTTTACAAACATTATACAAATGTTATAACACATCACAGCCCTCGTTATAGAAGTCATAGGAATGAGATCAGGATGAGTGAGTGAGTGAGAGAGAGAACAGAAAAAAGGTAGAGAAAGAATATATGAGAGAGATGTAGAACAGGGAGAGAGAGAGAGAGAGAAAGAGAGAGACAGACAGACAGAAAAAAGCAAAAGAAAACGGAGAGAAGGAGGACAGATGTAGAACAGAGAGAGTGGGGGGGGGGCTATATCAGGAATCAATTTCAAAACTTCAACGAAGCGTTATAAACAAGTCTCGCGCGCTCACCAGCAGTATTATTATGTCTGAGCTCCATTAGATATTTCTTTTTTTTCCTATTTTTTAAAATATTGGTCGACAAAAAAAATAACTGATCAACAATCTTTCAGGTCCAACAATAAACTCTCTCTCATCAAATTACCGGTTTCACTGCTCCTCCGGTCACCTGTCGGGGATGGCGGAGAGCGCGCGCTCTTTACCCCCGTTGCGGCGCTTCACCTACGCCGTGGGGCACGTGGCTGAACGACCCTGAGCGCCTCCCCATGTGGTTCACCTACCTGCTGATCTACTACCAGTCGGTGCTCGGTTTCCGGGACTCCAACGCCGGGTTGCTCCTGCTGTTCGGGCAGATCGCAGACGGAGTCGCTACGCCGCTGGTCGGATACGAATCGGACCGGACAGGAGGATGCGGCACATACGGCAAGCGCAAGTCGTGGCATTTAGTCGGTAAGAAAACGTCTATTTGCAACAGCGCAGGCGACCAAAATACATGCGTAATTCTAAAATTTCAGTTAATCCAGTGTGTAAAGTCTTTATTTTTCCTTATTATTTTAAATGGTTAGATTTTTAAAAGTTTTTAAAAAATGTTTATTTTTTTTATTAAATTTCATTTGAAAAAAGGTTGGTTTTCCCAACAGTGAGCTCTTTTCTCTCTCTCTCTCTCTCTCTCTCTCTCTCTCTCTCTCTCTCTCTCTCTCTCTCCTCCGCTCTCCTATCTTTCTCTCTGCTGTGTGTGTGTGTGTGTGTGTGTGTGTGTGTGTCCATACCTTTGACATAAGTATAAGTTATATAAGTATATATATTTTCGCATATCCCATCTTACACCATACACCCAGTCTCTCTTTAGGATCAATTAGTTTGATGATTTTCTATTTTAATATGTGATTTTTAGAATAACGAATACAAACATTTTAAACTTCAGTGTGCAAAAGACCTTTAATTCTTGTGAATCTTTAATTCTTCACACACAATAAATGACACACACTCATTATTAATCCGATTTCACAAGCAGTGTTGTTTACTCATGATTTAACCCTTCTACCCTTTTGATTACCACTAGTAAACCCACTGCAGTGCTCAGCTGTTTATTTACACTGGAACATTCCCAGTCTTACAGTATTAAACCGCAGATTTAATGCAGTGAATGAAACACTGAATAAAGAAACCAGCAGGCAGTCAATTTACCCTAAATATAGGGAAAAATAAAGGGAACACTAAAATAACCCATCCTCGATCTGAATGAATGAAATATTTTTATTAAATACTTTGTTCTTTACATAGTTGAATGTGCTGAGAACAAAATCACACAAAAATTATCAATGAAAATCAAATTTATTAACCCCTGGAGGTCTGGATTTGGAGTCACACTCAAAATTGAAGTGGAAAAACACACTACAGGCTGATTACTTGTAATGTCCTTAAAACAAGTCAAAATGAGGCTCAGTAGTGTTTGTGTGGCCTCCACGTGCCTGTATGACCTCCCTACAATGCCTGGGCATGCTCCTGATGAGTGGTGCGGATGGTCTCCTGAGGGATCTCCTCCCAGACCTGGACTAAAGCATCCGCCAACTCCTGGACAGTCTGTGGTGCATTGTGGCGTTGGTGGATGGAGCGAGACATGATGTCCCAGATGTGCTCAATTGGATTCAGGTCTGGGGAACGGGCGGGCCAGTCCATAGCATCAATGCCTTCGTCTTGCAGGAACTGCTGACACACTCCAGCCACATGAGGTCTAGCATTGTCTTGCATTAGGAGGAACCCAGAAAATCACTCTTCTGTATGTGGTGTTTTGGCTAACTGCAAATAAGTTCTCATCCCTGCCTAAAGATTTTTTTTGTGAGAGTCTTTTATTTTCTTTATTTTAGTGAACTTAATTTTTAAAAAAAGAGGAAGAGAGAGAGAGAGAGAGAGAGAGAGAGAGAGAGATCAGTGACACTTCATCCAGTGAGTGTTCGGATCAGCGGGACCTCAGATTTTTCCAGTGCCCCTCCGGATTGTGGGACCTCATTAATTACAGTGCTGCTTTAACTGCTGGGCAGAAAATCATGGGTTCATTTCTCAGCATCACCAAGCTGCCACTGCTGGGCCCCCTAAGCAAGGCCCTTAACCCTCAACTGCTTAGTTGGATTAAAAAAAAAATAAGAAAAATGGTTGCGGTGACGCTGTTTTCATGGGTTAGAGAAGAAAATACTAATTTTTTTTCAGACGAGTTAGCGTGTGTTATGTCCAACCGTGGGTTCCTCAGATGAGCTCCATGCCATGGATTAATATAATATAATAATAATATTCAACTTCATTGTCATTGTGTAAGGTACGTGTACAGAGCCAATAAAATGCAATGTTTTTCGCATATCCCATCTTAGTAAGTTGGGGGTCAGAGTGCAGGGTCAGCTATGATACAGTGCCCCCTGGAGCAGGAAGGGTTAAGGGTCTTGCTCAAGGACCCAACAGTGGTTGGCTTGCCGGTGGTGGGGCTTAAACCAGGTGTTTCTGGTCTTTAGACCAGCAACTTAGCACCTTAACCATTTGAGCCACCATGAAAGGTGGACGCCTGGTCTTATGACAGTGGCACCTCCAGAGAATAGAAACTCGAGACATTAAAGGAGGCCACAGCAAAATTCAAGGTGGGACCCAAAAAATATTTAAAAGAACAGTGGAACAGCTATTGGTGCACCAATCTACAGTCTCGCTCCTGTGGCTGCAGCAGCCGCTACACTATCTTTTCTGTCACTTCATTAAAAATTAATAATTTACATTATGCATTTAAGTTCAGAGGGGGTGATTTGGTTCAAAAACATTTTTGTTCTTGTTGAAAGTCTCGATATCAGTCATTAACTTCGTTGGTCTAAATGTATTAATATATTCTGCGGACAGTGTAGAACCAAAAAAAAAAAACCTTGTCCAATCAAAATATCCGGACTGAACCATTATGATTGGCTCTCCTACCTGCCTGTCATCATATTCATTTGCGAACCATACTAATGTGCGTATCCTGTGTGTTTACACAGCCAGGATACGCCATCAGCCAGCTTGGTTGCCAGATTGAAAATTAACCTGTCCATTTGCACTGTTATGACTTTGATTGTGCAGGTACAAAATTTGGGATAATTTTTTTAGCATTTTTAAAACATGTAGATTTTATAGGTTTATCATTTGACAAAACCCAAGTGTGAAAGATGACACAAGAAACAGAACGGGATTTTCTTTTTTTATGTTTATGGAATGGACAGTTTTAACTGGCAACCCTGTCATCAGGCTGGTAAAAAACAAAGCAAAAAGCTGAATCTCGGTGTTGTGTTTTCACACTGGAGTTTATGACAGGAGTCAAAGGGTCTGATAGATGATGTGATGGTTACAGTATTTCTATTGGACAGCTATAGGAATATGGTGTCCCTGGATTTTGGTGTGTTTTGATAGGAATTCAGAGTTTGTGTAGTTTGTGTAACTTTATGAATGAGTGTAACTCCAGCAGCAGCAGCAGTGTGTAATCAGGTGTTTATTTTAATGTTTGGTATTTTAGTACTGGTTTACTATCGATATTGTTAATTTGAGCATGTGAATTGGTTTTTTGCTCTGTTGTGGGCAATCTCGGTCCTGGAGGGTCCTGCAGAGTTTAGCTCCAACTTGCCATAACAAGATCCTGATTAGTTGGTTCAGGTCCCTCCAAGACCGAGTTTAGACACCCCTGGTTTTGGTGAAATATACTTCTTTGTGTGTGGCAGCACGGTGGCTTAGCACTGTTAGCAAGAAGGTCCCGGTTCGATTCCCCTGCAGGGGTCTTTCTGTATGGAGTTTGCATGTTCTCTCCGTGCTTGTGTGGGTTTACTCTGGGTTCTCCAGTTTCCTTCCACAGTCCAAATAACATGTATGTTAGATTGATTGGTGAATCTAAATTACCCATAGGAGTGAGTGTGTGTGTGTGTGGCCCTGTGATGGACTGGCGACCTGTCCAGGGTGTCCCCATTCCTGCTTGTAAGATACGTTTTTGACTTACTAAATAATAAAATTGTGCATAAAGTAGCTTTCAACTCTTCATGGAAAAAAATGTGTATGTTTGTGAATGTCACATGACAATCAAGTCAAGTCACCTTTATTTATTTAGCACTTTTACCAATCAGGATTTTTTCAAAGCAGCTTCACAAAAATACATCAGAAACAACACTATTAAACACTCATTAAAACAGTCCATTTGATTGATATCCTTAAATTTAAAGTCCCCAATTAAGCAAGTCAGAGGCGACGGCGGCAAGGAACCAAAGCTCCATCGGTGCTGGAGAAAAAAACCTGGGAGAAACCAGGCTCAGTCGGGGGATCAGTTCTCCTCTGACCAGATAAACCAGTAGGTTACTTATTCTGCAGTAAAGTTTCTGTGGTCTTGTCCGGATGACCGCTTAGAAGACAAGAGAAACTGCCTTATTGTCTCCAAGTGATGGTGGCGACGTTGAGCTCGGAATAACAAAGAACAGACAAACGTTGATGCCATTCGACTGGTGATAAACAAATACATTATGTTATTGGTGGTATTTCCCGGTTCCGGTTGACCTGAATCAACATGGCGGATGTAATACCTCCAAATCTCATTCATTCGACATGTAACTGTTGGCTACATAGTGTATACATGGTGTTTTTTCTGACACGGGTTCCAACCTTCCCCCTTCAACCTTTTCCCCTCCCACTTCACTTCCTATCTGCCCCCTGTTCTGAATAAAGTCTAACATGTGTTTGTCCCACTTTTTATTTTGTTTTATTTTATTTTAATTATTTTCCTTTACTATTTGTGTATCTGGCACCACTGCTGAAATGTTTTTACACCCCTCGGTTAATCAGGTTAATCAGGCTGGTTATGCTGGTCCAGATCCAAGAGTAGGATTAGGGGCAACAAACTCGATTGCAGCACATACATCAGAAAGTAACTCTTTGTATTACATTTACATTTCCGGCATTCGCTAGACACCCTTATTTATTATTTTCTGTCCAATTACGCGTTAAGGGCCCTGCTCAAGGGGTCTGCAGTTGTAGCTCGGTGGTGCTGGGTATTAAACCCTTTACTTTACATTCAGCACTGCAACAGCAGTGAAATTATTTTCTCTGCATAGCCCATCCCAGGAAGTTGGGGAACAGTGGAACAATAGTGGGGGCTTAAACCCTGATATTCTGGTTATCAACACAGAGCCTTATTCATATAGGCTCCTGCTGCCCCAGTCTTACATAACCAAAGAGTTTATCTCTATGAATTATTTAATTTTATCCTCTAAGGCAAGTGAAGTGAAATTTTAACCCCATGGGTTTCCTGGTGGGTCAATTTATTTGTTTTCAGGAACAATCTGTGTGCTGCTGTCCTTCCCGTTCATTTTTAACCCATGTCCTGGCTGCAGCGAAGATTTGCCACAGTGGGTGGGCATCACATACACCACCCCTTTCATCATCATCTTCCAGTTCGGCTGGGCCGCTTCTCAGATCTCCCACCTGTCGCTCATCCCAGAGCTGGTGACCTGTGAACACGCCAAGGTGGAGCTCACAGCGTACAGGTATGAGCTACCAGAGCATTAGTGTGTCTAACATGAGATTATACATGACACTGATGACATCAATTTAATGCACAAGTTAGGGGTTAGTAGCATATCAAGGAAAAGATCTGATGTAGTATCAGGGTTATAGATGCAGCCTACGCCTTCCCATATCTACCCAGTTGGTAGGTTCTTACACACAGGTTCTTTTGTCACATCTAAAAACAAGAAAATGACAACTGACATGGCCATGGGTCATTTCTTTATTTTTTTGCTAAATTCCTCTTAAAATAATCTTGTAAATAGAATAATTTTTTAAAAATAAATATTTTAAATATGAACAAATTTCCAGAACTTACAGATTATTTTTTAACTAAATATGTGTTATTCACTTTTCTGCTAATTATATTGGCAAATCGTTTTGCTTTTTTTATTTGGAATGTAATAAATATCCTTTAATAATATAATCATAGAGTTAAAATGTCTGTGACATTTTTTATCGCTTTTATCGTCTGTGACATCTTTGTTTTTCTCCTCAAAACAATTTCGACTGAATCCTGACTTTCCCCCGTCTCAGGTACGCGTTTACGGTGCTGTCCAATATCACAGTATATGCATTGGCCTGGTTGCTGTTCCACTTTCACAGCTCACATGATCAGTCCCTCGATGACCAGTTGAGTCCCCTGGATGTCCCTTTGTTTAGGGTGAGACGTTCACTAATGCTTATAACAACTACGGCTTTATAATGAGCCTGCTTTCAGGAGGGGTTACACTACAGCTCATGTTTTTATTAACTCAGCACTAAACTAAAGAAACAATTCTGTGAGCTGCAAAAACTACCTCACAATTACAAAACAAGAAAAAGAACTTTATAAGTTCTATAAACGCTCTGTAAGCTTTATAAGCTCTTTAAACACTCTATACATGCTCTATAAGCCCTGTAAATTCTCTATAAACTGTATAAATGCTCTATAAGCTTCATAAAGAAGTTACAAAAATATTCTAAACTTTCTAAGAACTAAAGAAACCCAGCAAAACTATACAGGCCATGTTTGCTCTGTATTAGTTTGTTCTACATACACTATATAAGCTCTATAAATTCCCTATAAGCTCTATAAATGCTCTATAAGCTCTAGAAATGCTTTATAAGCTCTATAAATGTTCTATAAGCTCTATAAATTCTCTGTGAGCTCTATAAATGCTCTATAAATTCTATAAAAGCTCTATTAATGCTCCATCAACACTATAAGCTCTATAAATTCTCTAAAAACTATACGTTTTTTATAAACTCTATAAAGCCTCTTTAATCATTAAAAATGCATAAAAAGCTCTGGAAATGCTCTATAAAGCTCTTATACATATTATAAGCTCTGGAAGCTCTATAGAAATGTAGCAAACACTCTATGTAAGTTATAAACATTATAGGTTTGTTCTACATATGCTCGATAAAAGCTCTGTAAATGCTCGATATCCTAAATAAATGCTTTATATGAGCATTATAAGCTCTACTAAAGCTTTATAAGCTCTAGAAGCTACATAAACGTTATATTTATTCTTTAAAAAAGCTCTATAATTTTTATAGATGATTTACATAAGCATTATCAGCTCTATAAAAGCTCTATCTCAAAGATCTCAAAGCTCTATAAAAATGTAATAAGCACTCTATGAACTATAATATTAATAGATGTTTTATAAGTTAATAGAAGTATTATAAACATATCTTTTATAAATCTAATTAAAGGTCATACAAGCTCTATTTTTGCTCTAAACAGCCTATATAAGCTCTATCAATTGTCAGTGGAAGTTCCCCAGCACACACACAGACACACACACACACACACAATCACACATTAAGCAATGAATCTGCAGTGCGTTAATCTCGCCTTTGATTCACTTTACATGACATTACATTTGTAAAGCTTTCCTACATTTTCAGGACTTGGTTCTGATCGTGGTGGGCATCGGGACTCTCTTCTCACTCATCTTTCATCTGGGTACGCGAGAGAACCCACAACACGGGGAGAGCCAGCCCCTGGTGTCATACCCTAGCCTTAGCTCAGGACCGCTGCTGCAGTGGAAACACTGGCTCCTCGAACCCTCCTTCTACCAAGTAAACTAAAGCTTGTTATTACACACACACACATGCTTATTTTTCATGTGTGTGTGGGGTGGGGGAGGGGGTTGTGTAAAAACTGAAAATTTTCTCACAATATCATTTTCTGTTTTCACACAGTTTTTTATATATAAATATGCCCTCCCTTAAAAATTTTTGTTTTAAAAAATTTGCGTTGAAAGAAATTTGCATGCGAATCATTTACGACATATGAACAAAACGAACCGAATGCCGGCTAAGTTACCTGTATGTCTGGGAGACACTTATAAGTGTTTTATTTGATTTTATATGCAAAAATAAAATTCTAGTGTTTTAATTTGGTAATATTGGTCATAATTTAAGGTGTCTGAAACTGATTATCTACATTTAAATTATTTCTTATAAGAAAATTCATATCGCAATACAAATTCTCGCCTACAGAACATTGCCTGTTGGTAGGCCGATGATCCACTGCATGTTTTTTTTTCTATAGTTTCTATAGATAAAAGAAACACATGAAGTGATGAAGTGTCAGAGCAACACATGAGTGTTAAACCAAGACGAGTGACCGGGTCATGTTTTCTTTATACAGGTGGCTGCGGTGTACATGTGCACTCGCCTGATCATAAACCTCTCTCAGGCCTACATCGGCATGTACCTCATAAACACTTTATTCCTGCCGAAGGTAAAAGCTGAAAATTTCAAACAATCTTTCGATTAATGGGTTTCACTGATGATTTTTTCTGTGAATTAACTTTTTATCTGTCTGTTCTTCCTGTTTTCCCAGAACTACATTGCTACTATTCCTCTGGTGCTGTATGTTAGCGGCTTTGTGGCGGCTCTGACCATGAAGCCGATCAGTAAACACCTCGGCGTTCACGTGAGTCCCCTAACATTTATATTTCTGCCATTTGGCAGACGTCCTTATCCAGAGTGACTTACATTTATCTCTCATACAATTGAGCAGCAGTGGTAACTTGGTGGTGCTGGGAATCAAACCTGGATCCTCCAGTAAGTGGTCCTTAACACCATAACCACTGATCTACCACCTTAACATCTCCTTTCATGATCAGAAGACCAAGAATCTGGGCAACCACATGCAACTGATCTTTTAATATACTTTGTATGCTTAGTAACCATAACAACGATAGTCATCTATGAGAGCGCCTCGGACAAGCTACACAATTTTACCAGTTCATAGTAACACACTCGCTCTAATTCATATGATAAAGTGATATTTATTCATCCAACATTTTGGGAAGGTGTCATCGGTGAAAGTATCGTTGTTCCGTAATACACCAGTGGCTTTACTTTGGTGTTTCCACTTTGTGTGTGTTCTTTGAGTTTTTCAGTTACCTTCCCAGACCATAGAGGTGTGTGTGTGTGTGTGTGTGTGTGTGTGAATGTGCCCCGTCAATCAGGGTGTCCTGTTCCGCATGGCCAGAATCCGCTGGTATTTACTTCTGTGATATAAAAATCAGTTCGATGGACTAATTTAATATTTCTGGTGTTTAGCAGACGCCCTTATCCAGAGCAGCCTTGATTTATCTTATTGTTTGTATCCAGCTGAGCAGGTGAGGGTTAGGGGCCTTGCTCAGGAGCCCAGCAAGGGCAGCTTGGTGGTATTGGGAATTGACCCTCAGAATGATCTTCTGATTAGCCCTTAACCACTTGTGAATTCTCTCACTGTGTTTTCTCTCAGATGACGTATTTCGTGGGACTGGTACCCATTGTGGTGTTTGGCATTTGGGTGCTGCTGGACTTGAAGATGGGTGTTCGCGTGTACGGAGCGGCTGTGCTGCTAGGAGGCGGGTCTGCCATCATTCTGGTGATGTCGCTGTCCATGACAGCCAATCTCATCGGAGATCAGACGGTAACGGCTGCTTTAATCTGCTGCCATAGTTTCTTGTGTGTTGAACTATCAACAAGCTGTAAGAAGAATTATATAAAACGTATCTTTACTTGTCGATGATATCTTTTTTTGATTAACAGCAAAGTGGCGCGTTTGTGTACGGAGCCATGAGCTTTACAGACAAGTTTGCCAACGGCATTGGCGTGATGATTATCCAGATCCTGTACCCCTGTCAGTAAGTGGTGTGTGTGTGTGTGTGTGTGTGTGTGTGTGTTTATGTATGATAAAATTAGGTGAAGACTGACATGCAAAATCACCCTAACAATAAAAGCTCAGAAAGAGACCTATGTAAACTATTACACTGTTACACACCAATCCCTTGTTTTTAAACCAGTCTCTGAAAAGCTCTACCAGCTGTATAAGCTCCAAAATCACTCTATAACAACTCAACAAAAACTTTATATAAGCTATATTTAAGGCAAGGCCTGTAAGATTTATATAAAGTCTTTAAGTTCTACAAATGCTCTATAAAAGCTATATGTGTTCTCTAAGCTTGATAAATACTTTATATAAGCTTTATATAAGATAATAAGCTATATAAACACTCTAAAAACCCAGTAAATGATATATATATCATAAGATCTAGATAAGGATTATAAGTTCCACAGATGCTCTATAAAAGCTCAATATGATCAATAAATGCTTTACATAAGCTTAATATAAGCGCTATATATATATAAGCTATTGAAGCTCTACATAATTTCTAGAGGTCTAGATGCTCTACATATGCTACAACAGACTATAAACGGTATTTCATTTTTTTTTTTAACTGTATAAGGTACACACACACACACACACAGTTTTAATCTTTGAATATTATTAATTATTCTGAACATTTTCTTCTGTGTCAGTGTGTTTGTTACGTCTTTGAAAACGTTCCGCTTAGTGTTGTACGCTTTCCCTCTACAGAACACTCATTTGCTGCCCCGACTGTGTCTGGTTCTATCATCGGGTCATGGTAGCTATAACCGGGGGCATCAGCCTCGTTGCCGCATTTTGCCTTTTCAGTTTATTCATCTGGCCAGTCAGGATTCGCCGAAGTCAGTGACCCAAGTGGAGCAGGGAATCTCTCGGAATTCGAATGCTTTAAAGACATGTATGACTTTGCAGTTGTGTTATTTTTTTATCATGTTGTGTGTGTGTATATAGTAACAGTGGTGGTGTTTGGTTTGTTTTAAGTTGAGAATGCGTTACACGGCGAGTGGACATATCGCCGTGTAAAAATAAAACAGATGAGGTCTAATAATAATTCTGTTGGTTCTTTTGGTAAACAGGTCTCGCAAAATAATAAATAAACACGCAACAAACAGCCATAGTGCAGTTTTCCTGTGTCAAAGATATAGTTAAGGGGCCTTGTTTAATGGCCCAACAGAGGCAGCTTGGCAGTGCTGGGCGTGAACCCTGACATTCGGATCAACAATCCAGAGGTTTAACTATTGATTGGGGCAATACTGCCTTTATTCAAGGCCCTTAGTCCTCCACTGCTTAGATGTATAAGCACACAAGAAAGTTAGCTGCTTTAAATTATGCTGTCTGCCCCAAATTTCAGAAATCTAAATGTCATGAGTCCAACTTATCTTTACTTACTTTAGATGGGAGGTTGGAAAGACCAGATCCAATCAATCTGCTTGTCAAAGTTTCTTTCTAGGTTTTTCCTAGAAGACTTCTGCTGAGGGTCAGTCGAGTGATATGAGCATTTTTTATTTAAATTACCATTCTTGTATCCTTGGTGCACATCTGTTGGGCTCAGGGAAGGGTGAGGAGCAGAAATGATAAATGTGACTCAATGGCACCTATATCTTGACTTTTAATCTGCGTAAACTCCCTGAAAAAAATCCTAATCCTAATCCTAAAAATCCTGTTACAATTGCCAGAAATGCAGTCATGGGTCTGCTGGATGTAAAGTCAAACTGCTGTTACCGTGGAGAAGATAGACATGAACACGTCTGCACAAGATCACCAAATGCTGCATGGAACCATGTAGCTTCATCCAAAGTTTGCACTGTAAGGGAAATCCAGAGAATCAGAACCGATAAGAAGATCAGTTTTCTAGAAGCAAGAAAAACGGGTGAATGATCTTCCTACTTTCAAGTTTTAACAAACTTTTTGCCTCCGCTGTCAAACCCCCTATAAAGACAACTGGCTGCCAAACCGCTTTAACCAAACAATTAATTATCGGAAGTAAAAACCCAACAGCGTCAGGTAAAAGCACATGCCCAAACCAACCCCCAGCCAATGTACCTTCAGTTATCCCAGATTTCTCCCAACAGTCGAAAGAAAAGAAGATATCATCCAAAACCACCTGACAACTGAAATCAAGTCAAGAAAATAGGATAGAATTCCTAAGGATGTGGAAATGAAGAAAACCTCAACCTCTCGCAGTCGAAGCTCCCTCCCCTGGGAGTAAGAATAATGGCCACTCAGCTGCCTAACTAACCATATTATACACAGTATATACAGGAATTATCATGGTTTTAAAGCCAATTATACTAATTAGTGTAAGTAGTGCAATTACGATTTGTTGACTATATCCGTTTTGGGTTTTTTTTTTAACGCCTCGCTTACATCATCTTTTAAAACTGACCCGTATCTGATATCTGCATTTACACAGCAAAACAATCCAATGTAGACGTACTGACCAGAAAAGGAATTAAAAATGGTGCAATAATCAATAAACGCAAAGAACAAAGATAAAATGATTATTTAGTGTGTTACTTCCACATCATAAACTTCTGTAAATGAACGCTTTCTGTAGGCGGAGAACTGCTAAGAGAGAAAGAGAGCCATGTGTGTGTGTGTGTGTGTGTGTGTGTGTGTGTGTGTGTGTGTGTGTGTGTGTGTGTGTGTGTGTGTGTGTGTGTGTGTGTGTGTGTGTGTGTGTGTGTGTGTGTGTGTGTGTTCCCAATCAGCCGCAATGTGCGGATTGTTAAAACTGCCTCTGTCTCTGATCGAACATTTGTTACAGTGGAAAAAAATTAATAAATATTTAAACACACAGTTGTTATATAAGTTATTATATTTCACTGTTGGTGTCCTGAGTTGATGTCATGATGCGCCATCGTCCACTGCACACGCTAATAGACGCATATCCGATTTATTACCACATACGCATAAGGCCTGAATCCAATCTGAAAATATCAGAATCCATGTATTTTTTTTTCCTGCTTACACTGTATTTTTTTTCCTGCTCTAGAATACTTGCAGGATGTTTTTTTCACATCACACAATGTTTTCACTGGTAAAACATTTTGAGGTGACGACACAAGGCTACAATAATGTTCTCCTCTATTGTCAGGTGCAACAGATGTGTCAGTAAAGCTCTTCAATGATTGGCTTGCATGACACCGCAAAGTCACAACACATTTTAGCGTAAGATTTATAGGGTATTTTTTGGGATTTGTATTCGATGAACAAATCATGGCTAAAACTGCACAGTGCTCAATCAAAAACGGGAAAAACTGTTTGGTTTAGCGTTGTGATTAGTCAGGGCTTCTTTACCCCTCCCTTAAACCTCACAACACAGAATCCGTCTCCGACTGCATTTATCCAATCAAAAATAGTACAATAGAAAATGAAAACGTATTTGTTATACCGCTGTCTTTCCCAAATTTTGATTTGGCAATCAAAAATCTGCCCCTGCCCAGAGCCGGCCCTGAAATGTAAGACTAGATAAAGGTGTTTGAACTGTTGAGTGGAAGATCATGGGTTTATTTTTCCAGCACCACCAAGCTGCCACTGCTGGGCTCCTGTGAAAGGCCCTTCACCCTCCATCCAACTGCTCAGGTGGATAAATGAGTTGAATGTAAGTCTGCCACATTGCAGAAACAATAATAAAACATAAAAAAAACATTAAGTTTCCAGACATTTTTCAGAAGATCTCAGTTTGCACTGTAATATATTATTGGGGTATTTTTCAGAGAAAATGTTACAGAAGTGATATTAGAACAGGTTGGGTTTTCTTTTGGAACAGGTTGTTCCAGTAGTCTGGTTCTTCAGCGGCCCAGACTCGATTCCTGGGTAGGGAAAAAGCCCAGTCACTGAAGAATTAACTCTTAGTGCCAGTCCCAAGTCGGACGCTAGGATGAAGCAGTGACATCATCAAGGTTGCTTGCATCATAAAACAAAGCTGACGGCCTGCTACACTGCGGATCTCTTTCTCTCTTTTGCTTAATCTCTTTCTCAGTTTACCCTCCTGCCCCCTGTTGTGTTACATTTACATTTACAGCATTTAGCAGACGCTCTTGTCCAGAGCGATGTACAAGAAGTGCTTTGAGTACAACAACAAAAACCTGTTGAATAGAGTAAGGTTTTTTTTTTTTTTTTTTTAATGTGCAGAGCAGGTATTTAAGAAAAAGATGAGTTTTCAAACGCCTCTTGAAGACAATCAGTGACTCTGCTGTTCTGACATTGACGGGAAGTTCGTTCCACCATCTTGGTGCCAGAACAGAGAAAAGTCTTGAGGCAGACCAACCTCGTGTCCTAGGGGATGGTGGAACAAGCCGAGCAGTGCTAGTGGATCTGAGAGAGTGTGGTGCGATGCGAGGAGTGATAAGTGATTGTAGGTAGGAGGGTGCAGCTCCGTTTCTGGCTTTGTAGGCAAGCATCAGTGTTTTGAATCTGATGCGTGCAGCTACTGGGAGCCAATGGAGGGAGCGCAGCAGTGGAGTGTGGTGTGTGAGAACTTTGGTAGGTTAAAAACAACACGTGCAGCTGCATTCTGAATCATCTGCAGAGGGCGAATTGCACTCAGAGGTAGGCCAGCCAGGAGCGAGTTGCAGTAGTCTAGTTTAGAAATTACAAGAGACTGCACAAGCAACTGGGTGGCCTGAGTGGTTAAGAGAGGTCGAACCCTCCGGATGTTATGCAGGATAAACCTGCAGGATTGTTGGTGTTGGTATTTCCAAAGTCCTGACCTGGTTTCTTCCATCAGTTCCATATACTGTTAACTACAATAGCTTTGTTTGTGCAAATCGTTCCCGATTAATCCAAATCCCATCTTTCATCTAATACATAACAGCAGGGTTTGAGATTAATCTAATTATTGACACACTTCTTTTGTAAATCGAAGAGAAGATTATCTACTTACGAGGAGCGAGAGAAAGAGTGTGAGAGAGAGTAAGAGAGAGGGAGAGATAGAAACACAGAGAGAGAGAGAGAGAGAGAGGGAGAAATAAACAAATGTTACTCTGATCATGTACAATAAAACATTCAAACATACAACTAAACTCCACATTTTAATATCATAGTACTAAATCTACTCCGAGACACACTGAACATGTTTTGCCCCTAGTTTCCCCCCCTAGTAGTTATTTTTAATGCACAGTAGACTGGAATTCAACCGCTTTAACGCGTCTCTTCTTTGCAAGTTTATATGACATGTTTTGCCCTCCTGAACATGAAACCTGAACGTTTCCTGAACGACTTCTGAAACGAGACCTTTAACACATTCACGTTTATCTCTAAATATCTATCCACCATCTTTTGGAGTGGAAAATAAACATTTCTACTTTTTCCAGAGGAGATAAGATATTCTGGCTAAGGATGCCTAACAGGATGCAAAATAAGCAACAGGTGGGGAAAAAAAGGGATGTCTGTTTTAGCATAGCTTTTAGCTTAACGATTTGCATTAGACGTTAGCGATTAGCTTTAAGTAGGTTACAGTTTGGATTATGCTCAAGCGTTCCATGCTCAAATCTTTTTTTTTAGTGGATGAAATTCTTTACGTTACATGCAGCTTAAACAGTTTAAACATCTTATGTGCTGTTTTAATAGTATAGGAAATACAATAAAAATGTCAGAGGAATGCGTGGCACTAGAACCTTTTTAGAGGGGGGCCTGACTGTCACTTCAGCCTCCAAAAACTATTAACTATTAAGCTACCAAAATTCATTAAAAGTATAAATAAAAACATTATAAATGGGAAACATCACTATTGTTATAAAAGAATAAACTGTTTCAAGTGTTTCATTCCTTTGCTATGGTTACACACAGTATCTGTATTATATAATTGTTACAGATTGCTGTGATTAATTAATGATGTAATTTAATTAATACATTTGCAAATCGCTGCCAACAATAAATTGCTCAAACTCAAAGGCAGAGCGTTTCCAGACTGGCTTCATAAAATAACTCATTTGGCACCACTTCTAAATGAAAACCCTGCCAAAAACCATTTCATTCAAAAATTTCATACTGAATAACACTACTGCCCCCTGGAGGCCTGAGGTGGCACAGTCCTGATGCTGCGTCCTGCTGTCATCGACATCTGGAGCTCATGCAGCATGTGTTCTGATATCTGAACATGTTGACTCAAACATGGGCGGCATTCGGTTTCCACAGAGATGAATTTTCTGAGATGCCATCAACAGAAACAAAACGGCGGCCTTTAATTTGGCAGAAGAGACTCCTGTTGATCATCCCACGGCCCGGGCCACCATTACCCCCCTGCAGTGTTTAAACCTGCGGGGCAGCCTAATTTGAAGAGCAGGCGTAATCACTGCCTGTTAGTGTGACCACTAATTGGAGTGCAGGCCGGGGCTTGCAGAAAGATGGAGGTGGAGTGCTGTCGCTAGGCTAGGATTACCTCGTTAAGGATGGAGATGCAGGAAAGGCATGCGTCTGCCACCCAGGGCACTGGCACACCGAGTTTCAGCATGGTGTTAGATATGATAACTAGAATTAATTTACAGATATTTAGGAAATAATTAGCAAACAGAAATGCATACGATTCTACAGCTCGAGAAATACCAAAATCACCTTAATGCTTTACATTAACTAATAAAATAGTGAATGCTCTTATTAAGCATAAAGGACAGCTTATTAAGCCTCTATGTATGCTTAGCACACTTTCGAATAGGCGTCCAAGCCTGTCAGTAATAACGCATAACAGTCGCAGGTCGTGTTTAACATGGCCTATAATGAGAGCAATAACATTCGTGCCCACTAAATTTCAAACACTCTAAATTATGGGGTAAGACGTGAAGGGGGGACACAGCGGTTGAAAGACAAGCTGAGGCAGAAAAGTACGAGCCTTACAAACTTAACGGCAGATTTAACGAAAAAAGATTAAAATGTCTGACTGGATTTGAATTAAAAGCCTGTGAGTCGCACCATGGATCAACGCTTTTTATAATATTTCAGGTGATAATAAGAGAGAATTTGCCTCCATTTTTGCTTTAAATATTCAATCCCAGCTGCCGGGATTGTGTCACTACACTTAGCATTTAGCTCCCTCCGTTTTTGCGCTGGAGGTCACCCAGGGATCTTCTCCACAGATTGTGTAATTATAGCTAGCATTTTCATACGTCTCTCTCTCGCTCTCTCTCTCCCCCTCTCTCTCTTAGCTTATAAAGGGAAACTTGACATTTTACTGCTTTCATGGCGTACCATCTTGACCATTTTAAGTTTTATTTAAAGCTCAATTTTTTCATCTCACTTATGTCAGAGCAGATCTTTCGGTATTCTCTTATAATAGTAGATATTCCAGTAAAAGCACATGCACTGAGTTGATTTTCCTGATAACTGGAAATGCTGCCGCTTAAATGAGTCACGTGTCCCAAGGCTGTCATGTGAATAGGAAAAAAAAAACATTAGCATGTATTTTAGCACAATATTTATTTAGATGCTAAAAAGATTTCGCTTAAACACAAATGTTACACTGCAAAATTCACATTTTAAACACTGGCATGTGTCACATGATATCCAATTTTTATCACTAAGGTGGATAAACTAATGTAGCATAGCTCAGGCTAACTGTTTAAAATGTTATTAGCCTAGGTAGCGTTTCTCTTCTGTCGTTTCCTCATGTTTTCCTCGTTTTCTCCTCAGCCTTCATTTTCAGTGAAAAAAATACTGTAGGTGTGTTAGAGTCTTGATTCCCCTATATTAATCTCCAAACTTCTGGAAACCCTTTTCATTAGATTGGGTAATGTGACTGTTGAGATATTTTCATTCAGTCACAATAGTATCAGTGAGATCAGACACTAATGTTGGTGAATTGAGGAGGTCTGGGTTTCAGTCGGGGTTCCAGTTCATCCCAGTGGCTTTGACTCAGACACGAGTTCTTCTACTCCAAAACATCCATAACACAGCATGTCCTCATGAAGACCAGGAGGTTCTGTGCACAGGGATATTGTCATGCTGGAACAGGGTTTGAGTCTCACAGTTCCAGTGAAGAAATAATGGAAAGCTATGACTTAGAAAGAGGTTCTATACACCTGGGTGACAGTTTGTGGATGACACATTTATGAAGTCAGATAGAAAGATGTAACCAGTTAAATTCGACCGATAGTAAAATAGTAAACACTCACAGTAAAGCCCTTAGTTTAGTTTTACTCATTTCTGTAAATTAAGGGTCCCCCAACTAAACAAGTCAGAGGTGACAGTGGCAAAAACCTTGGGAGAAACCAGGTTTAGTCGGGGTGTGGGGGGGTGGTTGCGGGTGGGGTTGGGGGCTTTCTCTACAACCCAGCAGGTTATTTCATGCAGAAGCAAAGTTTCTGTGGTCTTATCCAGATGGCTGTCTAGAAGACAAGGTCATTACTGGGAAGCCTCTGGGGATCAGTGTCCCTCTGTTGATCCACCAACTGGGCCGGATACAGACTGGTTCTGGTGGCGATGGTGAGCTTGGAATACGTAAGAAACAGTTTTATTTTAGTGTAGATGCCATTGGAATTACGAAATATAAATACTTGTGTGTTATTGGTGGTGTATTACAAAATAAACCAGTTGACCTCCCGCTGTGAGTGACCTCATAAAACCTGTTGTTAAGGTAACCATGATGCCAAGTTAGCAAGCTCGGCTACTAAGCTGTATTCCATTAGCAGAAAACATGCAGGCATGATGGAGAAAATGTCCAGCGATGTTCATCCATGCAGTCGTTCTATAATGGTGACATTTAAAAACAGCACCTCCGGAAATAGTTCGGTGTTTCTGCCTACAGAACAAACTTAGAATTACAGTATAATGTTGGCACAGCTGTACGTTTTCATATACATCTATTTTAACCCAGTCTGTGTGTGTGTTTTTTTATTTTTTTTTTTTTATTTTATTTTAATCTTGGCTGGATTAAACTGTGATTGAAGCCTGAAGGCTGACGGTGCAATTTCACCACACACCCCCGAGGAAGAATCATGAAAATAAAAACGGCTATGAGGAGCCAATTAAAGAGCGAAAAGCTTACCGGCAAAAAGCTTGTCATTATTGTCCGAACGAGCTGAACTTCATGAATCATTGTGGACGGCTGGAGAATGTGCCTGAGTTTGGTTTGCAGGCTTGGGTCAGTCCTGCTGGAACTGGATTTGTTCTTTTATTTTTTCTTTCTTTGTTGTTTATTTGACCTTCGATAAACTGTGGTAGTTGACGGGGGGTCTGAGGAGGAAGATGTCGATCCCCTGACTAGAACAACGGTATTTGTTTGTTAGCACCACCGACTCACAGGTAGGACTCTGTGTTCTGTCATTTATCCTCCAAAACGATTCAGACTTTATTTTAATTCAATGTAATTTTATTTGTTTTGCGCTTTTAACAATAGACATTGTCTCAAAGCAGCTTTACACAGAATGCAGGAACAGTGAAAAGTGTAAGTTTGTCGTCGGAGGCGACTGTGGCAAGAAAACTCCCTGAGATGAAGTAGGAAGAAACCTTGAGAGGAACCAGACTCAAAAGGGAACCCGTCCTCATCTGGGGGACACCGCATGTTATTGTTAATTACAGCATATTGTAATGATCAAATGTTATGTAAACTGTAGCCTGAGGTCAGTGGAGCAGAGTGAGACCCAGTCCATCCTCAAAGCTCCTCAAAATCGAGGAAAGAGGCAGGAACCTGGTCACTGGTGCCTCAGGATCCTGGCAGGGTTAGCATCTTCTCCCTGAAGGTCTACCTATGATAGACACAATGTCTGGATACCTCGGGATGGGTATAAAAATGGAAACCGGTGGTGAAAAATTAGCGTAGCTGCTGTAAAATGAATGAATTGAATAAGCTCTAATATCGTTTTTATAACATTAACTCGGACTTTGGTTTCAGCTGTAATTGGAATCACAGGTTTCTATATTTTATCTAATACATTCTAGATACAGTGGAACCTCAAATTTAATTGGTTCTGGAGACGAGATCTTAAGGCAAATATTCGTATTGTAAGAAATAACGTAAAAGCAGATAATTCGTTCCAGCCATCTGTGGTTTCCACACTATAATCATGTTTTTGCATACTAAAACAATTAAAACATTTAGAAAAGAAACGTAAATAAAATAAAAGATAACGTAAATAGACCCAAGCCATCAATGGCATCGCTGTCTGAAAACAAAAAATACTTAAAATTTGTAAACTCGCTTTGTTCGACTTCGCTTGGCTTTCCATTGCGGCAAACAAGTTTTGAACAGCTCACAGACAAAAGCACAACCTATCCGGCGTTGCCTTTCACTCGGTTTATTCGCATGACGACACAAATTCCTTGCAAAATTAATTATTAATTATTAAGACAAAAATTTGTACGAAAGGACATCCGTATGACATGATTTAGCTGTACTTATACTATAAGTGCTGACGATTATCCAATGAATAATATAATTAAAAACAGATTTCATTTCATTTGTATAAAATAACAAACAAACAACAAAATCTAGTGAAATTAGCAAATCTCTTTTTTTAAAAAGCTTTTTGGGACTAAAATGTTTTGATTTTTTTTTTTACAAATTAATACAAGAAAAGTTTTCAGTCTCAGAACTGTCACATGATTGTGTTCCGAAGTGTGCTAGCAGCAGCTAATCGCTATTAGCATGATTCTTTTTTACTTTTATTGATGTGTTGGTTTTTAGCTTAAAATGCCCAAAGGACATTTCTGATATATTCTAATATTCTCTAACTGACAGAAAAAACTAGCATGGTTAATGACCTGATGCTAAAATTGTACTGTAAAGAAATACCACTTTACACATCACATATTATATCCAGCAGGTATTTAATTAGCTTTATACAGCTAATTTTATCTACAGTATTAATGCCTTTCCTATTGTAGTGTTGAATCTGTGTGACTATTTGTCATTAATTATTGTTCTGTAGCTTCTATAGAAATGCTAGCTGTTCTTTTAGACATTTGCCAGGTCACATTGTCATTCGCGTCAGCCAACAGCAATAAACGCCTTAAAGGCCGTTTGGTTTCGTCGCTAAAGCTGGCGACACTGTCATTGCAGTTTTACGTCCTCATCTGAGGTTGCTGGTTTCACTGAGGTTCGCTTCAATGCCAGACCCTTTTCTTACTTACCAGCTAACGGTGCGGAAAGTTACAGCTGGATTTGTGAAGCTGTTGTTTTTGTTAGAATCATTAGCAGCAGCACTGGTGTTTTTTTTAATGTTGCGCCCGATTTTCCTGCTAAAACAAGACCGAACTTTAGTGAATAAACAAAAGTAAAAATAATATTTAAGACTAAAATACTAGATCTTGCCTCATCCTCAGGATGGAAAAGTTGATGTCCTTCTGTATTTTGTCTTATTAAAATCTCATTTGAAGAAAACAGGAAACATGCTGAGGGAAAATCATTGTCAGAACGAGTTTAAACGCCGCTATAAACGGATAAATAATACAATGAATTTATTTTTGATTTTAAAAACACTTTTAACAGTAAATCCCTCCACATCGTGTTTAATTCTATACCAAAAAATTCGAATAACGACAGCCCTTGACTTTTTTTCGCCGTTATAATACGACGGCGTGACCAAACTATTTAATTTCAGGCGGCTAATTATTAAAAACGCATCTACAGTCACCTCGTGGCTACTTTTAGAAGCTAGCATGAGTTAGTTTAGAGCGCATCGTAGGGCGTATCCCTTTATCAACAATGTTTCCGATTGGCTGTAACAGAACGAATGTAACATCAGGGGGTTTTCTGTATTTCTGCCATTTACATTTACAGCATTTGTCAGATACCCTCATTCAGAGCAACTATAACTTTATTTACACAAGTGAACAATTAGCGGTTAGGGGCTTTGCTCAGGGCCCGAGCGGTGCTAACTTGGTGGTGTTTGGAATCAAACCTTCTGGTAATTATCTGGTTAGCAGTTCAGTACCTTAACCACTGAGCCACCACCATGGCAGACGTCTTTATCTAGAGTGGATTACATTTAGTTAACTGAGACCTTGCTTAGGGGCCCCATCAGCAGCAAATTGGTGGAGCTGGGAATAGAACACATGATCTTAAGCACCTTCACCACTGAGCTACCACGTCTTTTATATAAAGCATTTTGAATATTTGAGGGGTTTTTAGGACAAATTCTAAAGTCACTTTTGATGTCGTTGATCTTAAAAAATTCCTATAATTAGCATATTTGTTTATAAGTGCAAAACCTTCTCACTACACAAACTCAAAGACAGGTGTGTGTCTCAGACTCAGATAAAAGCTCTGTTCCATGAGTGGTGTGTGCGTGTGGTTGTGTGGTCACGTCCCCTGACCAGAACATGATCGATTCCCTCAGCTGGTAGTTGTGTGTAACAGGCTGTATATTTCCTGCCTGTGATGCGGGCTTCCACGCTGGACCAGAGCGAGTGGAAAATCGAGGCAGACTGAAGGCGTGTGTGTAGCATCATCGTGGTCGGGCTGTGATGTAGGTGGGACTCTTTGTAGTTTGCTGAAGGTTTATGATTCAGAGAAGCTGTGTGCAGCCTGCTGGAAGGATATCATGTGCTTGACTCATGGCTCATGGTATCTTCTTTCCTCAATCGTTTGCTGTGTGTGAATGTGTGTGTTAACACAGCTGGTGTTAAGAGTTGGTGGTGTTTAAATCCTGAGGGTGTGCGCTTTTCTAATCCCCTTTCTCTCTCTTTTTTTTTTCTTTCTATCTTCTCTGCCCGGAGGTGAGAATAAGAAGAAGAAAGGATGGTTCTTCTCAGAAGATCACCAGGAGCTAGCTCTGTTCCTCCGGTTCTTGCCGTCCAACCTGTTTTGGAGCTAATCTGAGGAGGGTTAGAGGAACTTTATAGGAACCACATTTGATCTCTCTCTCTCTCTCGCTCTCTCTCTCTGTCTGTTTCTCCTCTATTGTGTGGATCTGTTTCTCTTCATGGAGCTCCCTAATGTCACACACATGGTCGGCACCTCGTCCGAGAGCACAGTAAAATGGCAGCTTTGTTATGACATGACAGCCAAGACCTGGTGGATGGTGAGTCGTCTTTTTCTTCTCTTCTTTTCCTTCTGTCTTTTAATTCTTACATCACATGTTTTTTTGCTAAAAGTTTACCTGAAAAGCACCCTGGTGTCCTGGGGGTTCCTATATTTTTTTGGTTCTTGTGATGATGCAGATTTTGCAGGTTGGACTCAGCGCTTCGTCCTGAACTGACGGATTTATATTTAGGAAGGACTTTTGAGTGTTTGAGTTGCTGGTTAGATGTCCAGGTTTACTATCGCATGAACTTTCACGCTTGTGGTTTTCTGATAATGATTTAATGTGTTTGATTGATTTATCCTTTAAACACACACTTGAGATTAACTCCTTTAATGCATTATTTACTTCCTGGTCAACGCTTCACACTTTATCAATTCTTTCTCTCAAATTCACTCCATTTTTTTGTTCTTAATGTCTGAATCACTTGATTAATTTATGTTTAATGTTGTATTTTTTGCATAATATACATTACACTGAACTTATCCAGAGTGGTTAAGGTTTAGGAGCCATGCTCAGGGGCCCAACAGTGACAGCTCGGTGGTGCTGGGAACTGAACTGATGCAATTCAATACCTAACACTTCCCAAGTAAATTACAGAAGCGTGCAATAATCCCAAAATTCTAGGATTTTTCTGCTGAATGTATAAAAAAAGGTGCTGGTTTTTCTGTTCATTTCTTTGCGAATGCTGAATTTAGAAAGCTTCTTGTTTCTGTCGACTGGTTGGCTGTTGGAACGCAGAACGTCTGGCTCTCTGTTCTTTAAGCTTTTTGCTTATTTATCCAGGTGTAATGGATCGACTCTGTGCTATAATAATGCTGTGTTAGAACATAGGTGATTGCCATCTCTCTCTCTCTCTCTCTCTCTCTCTCTCTCTCTCTCTCTCTCTTTCTCTCGCTCTCTGTCTCATTAGCCACCCACACTCTTTGTTTAAAAAAAATGACCCTCCAATGACCCTCCAATTAAGATGCAGTACGAAGCGGCGGTATTAACTAATCACAGTGACAGGCTTTGATTGTTTGGCAGCTCGGCTTTGAAAAATGACTTGACTTTTTGAGTTGCTGTTTCACACATGTTCAGCTTCCTCTCTCTCTCTCTCTCTCTCTCTCTCTCTCTCTCTCTCTTTCTCTCTCTCTCTCTCTCTCTCGTTCTCTGTCCTTTCCTCTTTCTCTCTCTTTCTTTCTCTGTTCCTTTCTCTCTCTCTCTCTCTCTCTCTCTCTCTCTCTCTCTCTCTCTCTCTCTCTCTCTCTCTCTCTCTCTCTCTCTCTCTCTCTCTCTCTCTATCTTCTCTCTGTCTGGAATCCACCTTAGATTTGTCACTCCACAGATTTGTGTGTGTGTGTGTGTGTGTGTGTGTGTGTGTGTGTGTGTGTGTGTGTGTGTGTGTGTGTGTGTGTGTGTGTGCGTTTGCTGTAACAGTATCCATGGCCAGATTTCCGAACCCATTCCCTTGATTTATTGAACCACATTATAAATATAATGACGTGTATGTGTGGATTTACCTTTAACCCTTTATTCTCGTAACCCTACCTTTCCTGAAGGGATGTTTAACTAGTCTTAAAAATTGGTGGGAAAGTCAGAATTTCAAATACAAATTGATCTAAACTAGTTGTACATGTACTTTATTTTGAAGGAAAACTAAATAAGTCTTTACATTTTAACGTCGCACCAGTGACGTTAACCAGTTTCCTCAAACAGCCGGAGATGGAATGCTCATCTGAAGGACGTCGCCTGGGTTATTGCTCAAAACCTCCCAAATCTTTGCCTCCAGTGTGTGAGGCCTCTTTACTATTGCCTTTACCACTTTACCCTCTTTACCACTTTACTATTATTTTTTGTTTCATCATGACTCCATCGTCACTATAAATTCTGTAGCCTTTAAACATTATCCAGTTAATTTTCACTTTAGCCTGTAGATAATGTTTATTATACAAACATTTAGATCCAAACAGAATCGAGACTAGGAGCTTTAAGGATATCTCATAAATCGTCCAATAAACAGCCAATGATGGAAACTCGAACCGGATTCAACCGTGACGACTCTGATAGCAGCTCTGCTTTTATAACACTGTTATAACAGTGCTATAATAACACTTAACAAATAAGCATGTAATAATGTTTGTGCTTTATGTAGCTTTGAAAATTCAGAAACAATTCAGAAATATATCAAACTTTCAGTTATTATTGTTTACAAAAAAAAAAACAGTTGTAAATGTGAAGGTGTTGGACTGTGAACCAGAAGATTTTGGGTTTAATTCCCAGCACCACCAAGTTACCCCACCTGAGCAAATCCCTTTAACCTTTTTTTTTAATGCTCATTTGTCTATATGAGATAAAAGGGGCGTCTGCCGAATGCTGGAAATCTTAAACCTCAAGAAATAACAAGATAACAGAACAAGCAGGTCTGTAAATAACAGAGGATCCCGGACTTTTCCAGAAAATACTTTCTAAAAATTCTACAATAAAAAGCATTAATAACAAAACAAATCATTTTTTGGAGAAGTTTAGAAAATCTTAAAATAAACCTAAAATTTAACATATAAAAGATGTTTCAATCTAAATTCAACCTTTACTGTATTCATTAATTTTTCAGATATCAAAACGTTCCTGGCTACAAAAGGTAAAGATAATTTAGTAATAATTCTAAAAATCTTAAAGCTCATTCATAAAATGACTTAATAATAAGGAAATCTTTATTCATTCATTTATTTATTTATTTTCTGTACAGGAAAAAGGAAGGAGTTTATGTGTTGAAAAGCTGCTTGTTACTGATCATTACTGCTCGTTACTGGTGATTACTGGTCATTACTGGTGGTTACTGCTCAGTACTCGTGGTTACTGCATGTTACTGGTGGTTACTGGTGGTTACTGCTCAGTTATGCTCAGTACTGGTGGTTACTGCTCAGTACTCGTGGTTACTACTCGTTACTGGTGGTTACTGCTCAGTACTGGTGGTTACTGCTCAGTACTCGTGGTTACTACTCGTTACTGGTGGTTACTGCTCAGTACTGGTGGTTACTGCTCGTCATTGCTCGTTACTGCTCGTAAGTAAACGCGGGTGAGTCGGTGCGCGGTGGTGTGACGGATGTGTGACGAGTGTGTGACGGATGTCCGTGCCGGTGTGGGGTTTGTGTATGGTTGTGTGTTCCGTCCCCGGGGTCCCCTCAGGATACGGAGGAGTTCACACATGTTTAACTGCTGCGGTCACGTTTGAAATCTGGACAGAGTTACAGTTAAAAAATAAAGAAGCGCGCTAAACTGATAGCTGAACGTGTTTCACTGCGTTTAATCACACACACACACACACACACACACACACACACACACACACACACACACATGCCTATTGCCATGCATGTTTTTGATTCGTGCATTAAACAATAGTTGAGAAATGTATTGATGCTACATGATGATGGTGCGTTTTTGCTATAATATTAATTAAAATGAAGGACTATTATTATTCTTGTCAGATCCGGCGATCTGGCGATCCGGCGATCCGGCGGTATGAGGAGTTTATTACTGTTATTCATATTTTCAGCAAAATCTAAAAACAGGTTTGTGTTTAACACTTTGGTTGAAATGAGTTGCCAGATTTAGGGAAATTAAACAAGCTCTCATTTCACTGGAGTTAAAAACAGCAGCTGCGTCAGCATGACGGAGCACACACACACACACACACACACACACACACACACGCTTGCATCACTTTGAGTTACGGCTTGTGCAGCAGTGCATCCAGAAGCGATGCAGTGCTGCGTGTCACACACACACACACACACACACACACACACACTCATCTCTTGCACCTTTTGCTGTTTTCCGAACGAAAGCCTGAGGTTGCGGTTCTCGACGTCTGGACACTTAAACTGGCTTTTCCCAGAAGTGGCCAAAGCAGCCAAGATAAAATTAGCTATGGAGAGGAGGACAGTAACAGGAGCAGAAAGAAGGACAGAGTGGTCAGTGGAAAGGAGAAGAAAATCTGACTCGGTGTGTTTAGAAGTGGTTCTTAAAATATTTTTACTTTACTAATTTAAAAACGGTCAGTAGGTTGTAGATGTTTCTGCGTTTATACCACAGTGCTGATGAATTCTCGATTCTGATTGGTTAGAAAGTGTTGAGCTGTAGATCCTATCAGAGCTCTCGCTTTAACACCTCAGCCGAGTTCACACTGTGATTTCAGCAGTGATCTGTTCATCAGAGACGAATGTTAAAGTTCTGAATGATTCCTATAATCCAAAGCTAAAATCGGTTGTGTAGTTCAACACGTTCACTAACAGATCATTAATGACTGCTGGGATCAGTTTTTCTCCCTCTGATGACATTCTGGCAGTCTGAGAAGATTTCCTGCAGTGTGACTTCTATGACGATCGTCAAACCGAGAACCAATAGGAGCACAGAACCTGATGATGTAATTAACGTGACAACTTTAAACCACCAGGGAGGAAACTGTGGAAACGAGTCTGGTGGACAAAACAGCAGGAAGAGAAACCTAAATTAATTTACGCCATAGGCAACACTCACGCCACAGTGCCAGCCACTGCTGGCTACCATTTTGGGAGAGAATGCTGGTTACTGAACGTGTCACAGATTGATGACGTAAAACTGCAGACGAGTTGTCCTGTGTACGTCTTTGATGTGTCTTGACTGCTGTACAGTCTGAAATCATGACTATTGAGATCCTACAGTGTGACACGGGGACATTGTTCATACAATCTGACATTTACATTTACAGCATTTAGCAGACATCCTTATGCAGGGTGACTTACATTTATCTCTTTGATACAACTGACCAATCAGGTGCAGAGGGCCTTGCTTAGGGGCCCAACAGTAGCAGTTTGGTGGTGCTGGGAATCAAAACCGGATCCTCCAAGTCTTAACCAATGAGCTACCACTGACAAAGAACCACTGACAAACAACAATCACAAAAGACTATTAAAGACTATACAGAGTAATCCCGTCTTTACACATAAACACACTAGCATTAGTGATGACTGTTGGACTGCTGGTTGGAACATCGTGAGTTTAAGCCCTAGCACCACCAAAGTGCCACTGCTGGGCCCCTGACGGTTAATGTCCAACTGCTTAATTAAAGACATTTATTATGAGGTGTCCAAATACTTTTGTTCATATAGTGTAACACATATTGTATGTCATTCCTAATCCTGTAATGTTGTGTTACAATATATTTCTTAACTTTTCTCATCAGTTTAAGAAAAAATCAGTAGAGCTGGAATTTTTTATGTAACACTAGGTGGAGCCAGTGCTCTTTTTTTTCACAACTCGGGTAACAGCTGGATGATTTGATTGGATGATGGATCACATTCAAGTTTTTTATTTAACTTAACACATAAAGAACACCAAAAACCTGAAATCTATAATTATAATTTTTTTGTAATTGAGACTTATATGGCTTTAGTACCTGTCAGGCTCAGTGAAGGGGGCGTGGCTTTAGTACCTGTCAGGCTCAGTGAAGGGGGCGTGGCTTTAGTACCCGTCAGGCTCAGTGAAGGGGAGTGGCTTTAGTACCTGTCAGGCTCAGTGAAGGGGCTTGGCCTTGGTACCTGTCAGGCTCAATTAAGAGGGCGTGGCCTTAGTACCTGTTAGGCTTAATTAAGAGGGCGTGGCTTTAATACATGTAAGGCTCAATTAAGAGGGCGTCGCTTTAGTACCTCTCAGGCTCAGTGAAGGGGACGTGGCTTTAGTACCTGTCAGGCTCAGTGCAGGGGGCGTGGCTTTAGTACCTGTCAGGCTCAGTGCAGGGGGCGTGGCTTTAGTACCTGTTAGGCTCAGTGAAGGGGCGTGGCTTTAGTACCTGTCAGGCTCAGTGAAGGGGTGTGACTGTAGTACCTATCAGTGAAGGAGGTGTGGCTTCTGTGTGTAAGAGGTGTGGTTTTTGTATGAAATGGGCGTGGCCTCTCAGTAAGTCAACTCGGCAGTTGTTTTGTTCTTTTTTGCTGCACTTCAATAAAACCTAGTTTTAAATCAGAAGAATTTTATTTCATGTGTCTTATGTACACCGGATCAGACCTTCTCTCATTCGAGCTGGATTTAATTACCACCAGCGCAGCCTTTTCCTTCCCACAATCTTCATTCATCTCTGAGAAAACACCCGGCGGTCTCCTGAGGCGGGGCAGTTTAATTAGCCTCTTGTTTCCCTTCTCACTGATAAGTGCTAATAGAGTCCTCGGGCCTGCTGTTAGCACAAGCAGGTACGTTAGCTTATTACGCATAATCACTGGCACTGTAACACGGAGTAATCATTTCCTAACTCCGTCGGGGGGGGGGGGGGGTGAATGAAACCTCAGTGATAAGCAGATGGACCACAGTGAGAGGCTGAAGCGCTGCACAGTGAAGATTTTATATACAAAAAGAGATTTGTTTTTCAGAGGTGTGTGTGTGTGTGTGTGTGTGTATTGGAATTAATGAGGTGTATTACATCATCAGTTTTTTAACCACAGCGCTGTTACTGTAATGATACAGTACAACAGTTAGAATTAGCAAATACACAGACATTCGTTATTTGTTATAAGTTTATAAAAGACCACACAGCGCTCATCATTCATTCATTCATTCATTTATTCGTCTTCTATACCCGCTTATTCCCTAATTCGGGGTCACAGGGATCTGCTGGAGTCTATCCCAGCCGTCTCTGAAAGGAAGAAAGACAGAAGGGGGACACCCGAGACAGGTCGCCAGTCCATTACAGGGCCACACACACACACACACACACACACGCACACACACACACACTCCTATGGGCAATTTAGAATCATGTTTTTGGGCTGTGGGAGGAAACCGGAGAACCTGCAAGGAAGAACATGCAAACTCCACACAGAGAGACCCCTGCAGGGGAATCGAACCCAGGACCTTCTTACTGTGAGGCAGCAGTGCTAACCACAGGGCTTATCATTCATATGAATGTTTATGTGCAGCTTACTCCTAATAATACTCTTACAAGCTTGACCCTCTGCCATAAGCACAGTTAGCATAACAGTAGCCAAAATACAGACCTTTAATTAGGATGAAAGCAAAAACCCACCATAAATCTCATTAAAGCAGTAATTAACACAAGAACAACATCAGTTCATGAAGTCTCAGTTTAACAATTTAATAATATTATTGAAATAAAGTTGTTAAGCCCTAAACCTCTTTCTCTCTCTCTCTCTCTCTCTCTCTCTCTCTCTCACCATGCGACTTCACCTACTTTTACTTCCTGGTGGTTGTGTTTACACTCCAGAAGAAGTTGAAGTTCAGAAAATACAGCGTGTTTCGATCGTTAGCGTGAAACACAGAGATGCAGGCTACAGTTCGGACTTTCTCTCATTCTGCGCTACAATAAATGAATAAAAAACACTCATGAACTCTGATTTGATTGGGTTATTTTTAACGTAAAGTCTGGGCTCAGCGTGAAGAGCACAGAAACACTGAAACCCGGCCGGTCCGACGTGGGAGAAACCACATGCTGCTTTTGTGCTTGGCAGGAGCAGTGAGAGCGCTGAAACATCTATAAAAATAACAGTGAAAATCCTTCTGGGAGATGAAGGAGTAAAGCTTCAGCTCAGTGGAGGTCAGGGAATCATTTCTATTTCATAAAAACCCTCAAACTTTTCCAAAAAAATAAACGAAGACCAACACCACACTGCACTGCACAGTCCTGGGGGTTTGACTAAAAATACTAGAAACTTATTCCATTCAACTGATAAATTGTAGAACTTCACATACTACAAGTTCAGGTATATGGAGCAATTACCCGACCAGACAATTAGGTAGCAGTAGCAGATACTTTAACAGTGTGATCTCTGCTATTTGCAGCACACTGGCTTAGTGGTTAGCACTAAAAAGGCCCGGGTTTTTCAAGTTCCGTGTGCTCCCTGTGCTTGTGTGGGTTTAGCGGGTTCTCCGGTTTCCTCCCACAGTCCAAAAACATGTATGTTAGATTGATTGGTAATTCTAAATTGCCCATAGGAGTGAGTGTGAGTGTGTGTGGCCCTGTAATGGACTGGCGACCTGTCCAGGGTGTCCCCCTCCTGTCTTTCAATCTTTTAGAGACGGCTGGGATAGACTCCAGCAGATCCCTGTGACCCCGAATTAGGAAATAAGCGGGTTTAGAAGATAAATGGATGAATGAATTTCTGCCATTTTATCCAGTGCGACTTTTATTTATCTCATGCTTTAATAAAAAAGAAAAAAAAATAAAAATATTGTAAAGATTTTTAAAAAATGTTTTAAAAAAATTACAATTATTTCTCACTGAATGTTTAAATAAACCTTTAATTTTAAATAATAATCATTTTTACTATGTATTTGTTAGATATTGCCATAAAAAATTAAAAATACATATTTATTTATTATATTTATGTTCATTAAAGGTAAATTTGTATATATATATATATATATATATATATATATATATATATATATATATATATATATATATATATATACAGTAAATAACACAATGATTACATTTCACCCAATTCTTTGTATATAAAAACCCCTGATATTATCAGATTTAAACAAAAAGGATTCATTTTGGCTTTTTTCCTTCTTTCAAATGTATTTTAATGAGACAATTCTGACCACTTTTGAACACGTGTCTCTGTATCGAATGTCTCTGTAATTTATTGTGCAGTAAATAAGAAAACTAAAGCTTAAAGCTTGTAACTCGGAGAAAACAACCTTTCGAAATGCAAATGTAGTTTTTCGGTTCTGCCACTAGGGGGCCACCATCAACAGTCTAAAGTGAAAAAAAGTTCAGAGCAACACTTTCTCCTGCTTTCGAGCAAATCCAGACTGCGTGTGTAAAGTGTGTACATGTTGCATACGTGCCTTTAAGACAAATTTAACAACCTCTGTTTTATTTATACAACACTTTTGCACAGGTAATTTTATAACAAAATGTTCTAAACACATTTTCTTTTTTTTTTTGCAATATCCCAATCATAATGGGGTCAGGAAATGTATTTCCAGTGAGTAAGATCTCATTTTGCTCTGCTGTTCCTTTTATTAATAAACTGCTTATAAATATAAACCAAAAATGAACTATAGTCTTAGGAATTTCAAAGCATTTTTAATACTAAATTTAGCTTTTAAAATCATTTCACTAACAAACATTGTAGAATTTTATTGCAAATCTTTTTGAACAGCTGGCAAAAAATTATTTCTCTCAGTCCAGTCGAACGAAAGCTAAATGACACAAACTGCATGTTACATCTTCATTTGAGTCAATGTCAGAATTTACAGCCCATAAATTGGAGTTAATTATAGGTAATGAGAGAAATATTATCCAAAACAAACAAACAAAAAAAAAGAAAAGGAAAGGAAAGCCCAACCACTCAGTCTCACGCTGTCAGGCTGAAAACTGCAGGCTCGTATTTCCCTCCTGTTTTAACTCGATGCCTGCTGGTGTGTTGGTGAAGAGTGAGAGCGAGACGGTGAGTCTGCATGGTGCCGGGGTGGCAGGCTGCCTGATCGGCGTGCCAGTGCAGCTCACCGCAGCTCACTGGGTGCAGCTCCAGCGAGCACGAGCCAATGATCATGAATCCTAAATCCTGAGTGTGTGTGTGTGTGTGTGTGTGTGAGTTCAGTTCCTGTGAACCGGATTGTACCACGCTGTACATTTTATATCACCTCACATATATATATATATATATATATATATATATATATATATATATATATATATATATATATATATATTATATAATTATATATATTATATATATATATATACAGCCTGATATCTGTGTGTGTGTGTGTGTGTAAAAGTCACAGCAATCCTGTACTGATTTCTTGCTGACTAATTTAAGGTTGTCCTTAAGTCCCAGTAACTCATTTCCATAATCGTATGAGAAAATAATCAGTGTGCACAAAATGCTGCTCCAATATTTAACTGGAATATTTATTATAATCGGTGACTATTTCTATCCCAACTTAATATTTTACTCGGTTTTGTTTTCGGGTTAACATTTATTTTTTCGAGATCACACTGTTAACAAAATCCTCCCTGAAGCTAATGGTTGTGTTTCAGTTCAGAAAATTTTATATATATTTTTTATTCTCATTAGAATTATAATCAGGTACAAAAACCAAACAGATTCCTGAAATCTAAAATCGGTGACTTTTTCGCAAAAAGCTTTTTTGTTTTGCTGGTTGAGCATTTGTTTAGTTGTGTAAATGTATTTCCATGTATTCTGCTGTATTTGTCTATAGTGTGGAAAGTGTAGGACTGAGAAATGATAGTTTAATCAAAAGATTCAGAACGAACTTTATAGTGGGCTTTTCCACCGGCCTGTCAATGTATGTATGTAAAACCCCTCTGCACTTCCTGTTCACACAGACAGGAGACGTCATCAGTGCCTTCACATACTGCGAAAAATAGTCTGGATCAGAACAGAGTGAAAACCTGAATTAATGTGTGTGTGTGTGTGTGTGTGTGTGTGTGTGTGTTTTTCACACTGGAGTTTATGACAGGAGTCAAAGGGTCTGATAGATGATGTGATGGTTACAGTATTTCTATTGGACAGCTATAGGAATATGGTGTGATTAGATTTTGGTGAGTTTTGAAAGGAACTCAGAGTTTATGTAGTTTGTGTAACTTTATGTATTAGTGTAACTATACAGAATAGTGTAGCAGCAGTGTGATTAACCACGCTTTCAGTGCTATCATGGGTTGCGGACAAAAGCCCCACTAAACAAACGAACAAACAGACAGGCAAACAAATGTAAAAAATAAATAAATATATATATATATATATATATTATATGAAATTATTTATACCCCTGGCAAATTCTGACCGGAAATGACACAGGCTTCTCCCAAAAGATAATAAGACGATGTACACGAGGCGTCATTGTGGAAAAAAATATTTCTCAGCTTTTATTTCCATTTGAACAAAAAGTGGCGTCCCAAATTATTCCTACCCTTCGCAATAATCAATAGAAAAGCCTCAAATCAAACACCTCCTATAATCGCTGACCAGCTTTATGCATGTCTCCACTAGTATTTTTGCCCAGTCATCTTTAGCCATGAGCTCCAACTCTTTCAGGTTGAAGGGTCTCCTTGCCATCACCCTGATCTTCAGCTCCCTTCACAGATTCTCAATTCGAGTCTGGACTCTGGCTGGGCCACTGCAAAACGTTAATGTTTTTGTCTGCTAACCATTTCTTCACCACTTTTGCTGTGTGTTTTGGGTCGTTGTGGTGCTGAAATGTCCACTGGTGCCCTAAGCCAAGTTTCTCTGCAGACTGCCGATGTTGTTGTTGAGAATTTTGATGTATTGCTCCTTTTTCATGCTGCCTTGAGATGTTGCCACCAACAGAGCCCAGATTCATCAGGATGGCCTTGGTGGTGATCCTTGGATTCTTTTTTCACCTCTCTCACCATCCTCTTGGCCAGCACAGGTGTCACTTTTTGCTTCCAACCACGTCCTCTGAGATTTTTCACAGTGCGGAACATCTTGTATTTTTTAATAATGCTTTGCACTGTAGCCACTGGAACTTCAAAACATTTAGATATGGTCTTATAGCCCTTTCCTGACTTGTGAGCAGCCACAATGTGCAGCCGCAGGTCCTCAGTGAGCTCCTTTGTCTTAGCCATGTCCACAAACCAACAGCAGAGAGCTTCTGTTTTTCACCTGTTGAGTTGATTAAAACAGCTGTTCCCAATCAAGGTAATTAGGAAGCTTTAGAACAGGTTGGACTCCTTGGAATGATATAGAACTTTGGATTTTTCCACAGACTGTGAGAGTTTGCAAAGGGTATGAATAATTATGACACTTTTTGTTCAAATGTAAATAAAAGCTGGGAAATATTTTTTTAAGTATATTGTCTTATTATCTTTTGGGAGAAGCCTGTGTCATTTCCGGTCAAAAACAAACTTGCTGGTTGAATAAAAGTTACTTTAAGTCAGAATTTGCCGGGGGTATGAATAATTTCGGGCTTGACTATATATATATATCTATATCTATATATATATATATAGATATAGATATATATATATAGATAGATAGATAGATAGATAGATATATATATATATATATATATATATATATATATATATATACACCTGTATATGGGGTTTAGACACCAAATGTTCCCAAAGTCACTGAATGTTGCGAGAGAAAGACAGACAGAGCAACAGACAGAGCGACAGACAGAGAGAGAGAAGTAACTTATTTTTACTTGTCATCATCTGTCATTAATAAATAGACTAAATTATATTTAGTATATATTTATATTTATAGAGAAACTCCAGAAACAGAAGTCCTGAGCAGAGAGAAAGACTAAAAGACTAAAACTGGTTTAATATATCCTGAATAAACCAGCAGACCTGAAAGAGTCATAGCATTTTTCTGCTACTGAAATGCAGGTTATAGGAATAAAGTTCCAGCAGGTTCTGCTGTTTTGTTACAGGCCTGGAAAACGCTCTGATGATTTCTGTTTCAAAGTGAGTTTATTACTTAACCGGACAAAAGAAAATATTCAAGAAAGAATCATTATAAAATTAAAATTAATAAATGAAATAAAAAAAAAAAAGAAAAAAAGAAAAAGATATAAAGAAAAAAAAAAAAGAAAATAGAAATAGAAAGAAGAAAAGAAAAGGGTGGTGTGAAAGGGTGTGTGTGTTTTAGTTAATGAGTTTATGAGCTACCTTTACAACCTCTACACTCCCCACATTTTTCACGAATTAAGTAAAAATAACAAAAGCCAAAATCGTAATAATAATATTATTATTACTATTATTATTATTATTACTATTATTATTACTATCAACAACAGCAGCAATAATAATAATAATAATAATAATAATAATAATAATAATAATGCAATTAATAAAAAAATAACGATTTATAATCAGTATGCCACTATTTACCTTAAAATGACTCAAGGGTAATTTCTTTACAGTATGGTTAGAAAATCCCCCCCCCCCTCTCTCTCTAGAACACGTGGAAAGTCAGTGGAAGCTGCTGCTTTTGATTAAATTCTAGCACGTGGGATTAATTAATCAGTGTTACTGACAGAGCCCACGGGGGGCGGTTGGGGGGGGGGGGTTTAAAAATGTAGCTGTTTGTGTCCTTTTGGATTTGTGTCCTCGATTTAATGCTTCAATATTCACAAATAATCTGCTTTTAAATGCGCCATAAAGCACAGCGAGACCACGAGCCCCCTTGTGTACACACACACACTGCCACACAAACGCTCTCGCTTTCTCTCTCTCACACACTCTCTCTCTCTCTCTCTCACACACACACACACACACGCCACCTCCGACGCGTTTCACCAATTCCTTCTCCGCGCCTCTACGCGGCTGCTGCTTGTGTGTGTGTGTGTGTTGCGTCGTAACCCAGATGACTAATGATGCGAATAAGAATAATAAAGTAAAGAGGAAAAGAGAAGAGGACGCGGTGTGTTGATCAGCAAAAGCCATGAGACAGAAGATCGGAGTGTGTGTGAGAGAAACACACAGGGCGCTGACAGAGCTGCGAATTCGGCCCAGACGCAGCTGAGAGTCCGAACGCGCTCCATTTTACTCTAAACCAAAAAAAAGCCTTCGAACCTCCTGACCGCGACCCGGGGACGACTCCGCGTTTGGCCACTAGCGGTTCGAGGACTGCGGATTTTTACTCTTTTTCTTACAAACGGATTTGGAAAAATAATAAGAAAGGCGAGTTAAGAGAAATAAAAACATCCCCCCCCGCCCCCCGCCCCGGACGACATGAGCGCGCAGTGACAGCGCGCCGCAGCGCCGTGAAAAAACCTCCGACTGACAACTTTTCTCTCTTTCTGATCCGGCTGGGATTTTCACCTCCGAAATGGTACGTCCATCCATCTGTCCGCTTTTCTTTCCTTTATTTCTTTGCTTTCCTTTCCTACCGATGATCCCGACTTGCACCCGTGTCCTACAGTAAATAATGAGATCGCCGCAAGAAGTGTTTCGGTTTGCTCTCCGCTTCCTTTCTCCCTCTCGTCCTCCCTCTCTCTCTCTCTCTCTCTCTCTCTCTCTCTCTCTCAAGCCGGTTTCCGCGTATTTTCGGCTTTAGATTTAGTGGGAAACCCTCGAGCGTGTGTTTTTAACGGGTTCTCAAATGAGCGGCTTCGGGCTTTTTCTTCCCCAACCAGTGAAAGTTATTAGTTCCTTACCAACACGAAAAAAGCAGATAGTCAATATATATGTATGTGCATGCGTGTGTATGTGTGTGTTGGTTGGTTAACGGGACACACACACACACACACACAGACACACGAGGCCAATTTCAAGTTCAAAGCCGACGTTCTGCTCAGCAGGAAAAATGGCCGCGGCTCACCGGCGTGAAGTTAAAGCCGCATGCCGGCGGAGGCGCTCCGTCTCTGCGACCAATTCCAGCCTGAGTCCCGGAGCTCCGTGCGGCTCTGCGGCGCCTGGGAAGCTGCACTGCGTTACTTTTTTTTCGCTGATACGCTATAATAAGCACCCCCCCCCCCCACCCCCCCCCCCCACACACACACCCACCCACCCCCACCCACCTACACGCACAGACGGCGTGTCCATAAAACTGAAAGTGCACCTAATAACGGTGTGTTTAAGGCTGGAACACACAGGGCCGTGTCAGAACCAGCGCACTCCATAAAAACCCTTTCCCGCCTGCAGCCCGTTTTATTTTGCGCAAGTTTTGCGTAAGTCGCACTTCAGCGGGAAACAATCGCATTTTCTTACACGAGGTTTAATTTAACTTTTACTTTACACACCGAATTAAAAGCTGCAGAAATTTTACAACCGCAGAAAGCAAAAAGTGCAGATTCACATCGGCTCTTATTTTATTAGCGCAGGAGCTGAGATCAGCCTCTGTAAGGACATTTTCAGTTTCTATCCAGGAAGTCTGTGTGTGTGTGTGTGTGTGTGTGTGTGTGTGTGTCTTCCTCTTCCTTTATACTTATATTTTAACACTTATTTTTTTAACACCCGAATTGTAGGATCTACTTTCTGTAAAAAATAAATCAATAAATAGACAAATAACATGAAACTTTACTAAGAGTAATAAACTCCGGTTATGACGTGCCAGGAAGTTTAAAAGTTTACTGTAATGCACGGATTGTATTGATTTCTATGTTGAGATACTCTTGACCCTAGATATACATAATATTTATGTATTTATTATTTATTATTCTTTTTTATATTTAATGGGACATCCATAAATACTTATTATTAATAATGGCAAGAGGTTCAGGCAGGAGTTTATGCCATTACGTTATGCCAATATGTGCAAACACATATATCATTTTTAATATTTATGCTTGGGTTTATTGCCTTGTGAACCAAATTTAAGGAAAAAAAACTAACTATAAAAATAAAATAAAAAAGAAAAGCAAAACTAATTATTATTATTATTATTTTGAAAAGCTGCTTTTGTCAAGCTTTATATCCTAAAAACCAAAAACAAGTTTTTTAAATAAAAATGTCTTTTAAATAAGCCAAAAAAATGAAACCCATTGACTAAGTTAAAGTTATTAAAATAATTGTATGTATTTTTTAATATAGATATTAATTTGATCATTATTTACTTTTTAAATAAAGTGCTATAATAGTGTAGAGTTGGAAAAGTTGTTATACTTTGGCCTTGAAAAGTTATTTAGCTTTTAGGAAACACCGATTAATAAATGTTAAAGCTGAGCAAACAGAGAGAATAAAAAAGTGTGTGCTTAGTTTTCTGCAGTGTTGTGCACAAGATACTCGTGTCCGCTTTGGGTCTATCAAGCTTATGGTTCTCATCGGAACTGTGGTCTTTTAGGATCGGGTGCATTAGTGTTTCTGAGGGAACTTTTAGGCATGCTTGGATTCTTTCTAAAGCAATTTAGCTTTAAGAGAAAGTCCATGGATTCTACATACCTAACTTTAGAGTCACTCGTCATTAAGATCGTCTCCGTGGTGGAACTCAAACGTTGTGGGCTTAAACACTGTGGGGAAGTGGTGGCTCAGTGGTTAAGGTGTTGTACTAATACCAGAAAGACCGGGGTTCGATTCTCAGCAGCACCAAGCTACCTCCATTGGGCCCCTGAGCAAGGCCCTTAAGCCAATTGCTCAGTTGTATAAATGTAAGGTTTTTTGGATAAGAACGTCTGCTAAATGCTGTAAAAGTATACAGAACCTCTGTGATTTTTCTCAAGAGTCGCAAAACACATGCAACATTTTACTTATTTCAGAGTTTATCATCATCATCATCATCATCATTATCAGCAACGGCAACAGCAACAGCATCCTCTACATAAGCTCTAAGGGTAACATCAGTGAATCTGACAAAAGAACCCTTAAAAGATCTGTACAGTTTTTCACATTTTTTCCACAGGGGTATATTGGTGGAACCCAAATAATTTCCCCTGTTGTTAGGTTCTACATAGAGTATAGATATTGCCACTCACGGGTCTATAAGGAAACTTCAGGACTCTCCTGTTGTAGTTTTCTACACTGAACCTTGAAGTGGTTTATGATTATAATGGAGAAGTGATGACATTTTCTACAGTTTAATGATCATCACAATGTTCTGGTGTCATCAGAGGAACCCAAACATACATATATATATATATATATCTATATATATATATTTATGTGTGTGTGTGTGTGTGTGTGTGTGTGCGTGTGTGTGTGTGTGTGTGTGTAAAAGTCTTTACTTCTTCGCTTCCTGTATTCAACACTGTTTAATGTTTTGGTATACATTTAATGTATTTTTATGTAAAAATGATAGAGAGACGCAATAACAGCACGAGAGACAGCAAAGTGTCAAGAGAGAGAGAGGAGAGTGTGCGAGAGAAAGAGAGAAACAGTTAAATGAAAGCGTAAAAGAGAGAGGAGGAGAAAGAGAGAGAGAGAGAGATAGATAGGGAGGTAAAGAGAAAGACAGAGAGAGAGAGCAAAAGGAATAGAAAGAAAGAAAAATTTGAGATTGTGAGAGAAAGGAGAGAGAAAGAGAGAGAGAGAGAGAGAAAGAGAGAGAGACGGATAGACAGAAAGAGAGAGAGAGAGACGGAGAGACAGAAAGAGAGAGAGAGAGACGAGAGACAGAAAGAGAGAGAGAGAAGAGAGAGAGAGAGAGAGAGAGAGAGAGAGAGAGAGAGAGGGAGTTCCTGCGTCTTTAAGTTCTGCGCCGTTGTTTAATGGGACGGGCCATTTTCATAACGTCATTTCATTCCTCCCTCTTTTTTTTATTTCTTCTTCTTCTTTGATTCTTTCTTCCTCCCCCCGTTTCTCTCACTCTCTTTCTCTCTCCCTCCCTCCCGCGTCCCGCGTCCTTCTTCTCCCCCCACGTTTCCTCCTAAAGTGCACGAGCTCCCCCGAGCCTCCACGTTTCTCTTTGGATCGGCGGTCGAATCTCGTGCGCTTTTTCTCGCGTCCTGTTTTATCCCCCCCATCTCTCCTCCGTCCGTCACACCGTCTTTCTCTCCCTAGTTTTCTTTCTGTCTCTCTGTCTGTCTCTTGCGCGCGGACCCTGAGTAAACTTGGGCTGCTTTGCACCGGGAGCGCGAGACAAAGTGCGGCGGCGCGATGGTGGAAGCGCCGGTTTCTGCTGGCAGCAGCTGATGATGATGATGATGATGATGAAGCAGGAGATGACGATGATGATGGCGATTAACTGCGACTGCTGATCGCGCTTTTCTCCACTCCCACTCCGGTTCAGGTTTCTCCATTTTTTTCACCATGATGTATTCTCCTCTGTGTCTGACTCAGGTAAAGAAAAAGACCTCGTGCGTTTTGTGGTTGAACAGAGTGAATGTTTGGGTTTGAATTTAGAAAACGGGCGGGTAAAAAAAAACATTTCAGATTCATAAAGTCGCTTTGAGTTCCGCATTTTCATCGTAAAGGTATTTATTAAAAAAAAAGCCTTTATTCTTCTTAACTATTTCAGTGCTGCATTTTTAACTTATTCCTAAAATTGTTCTTATTAAATAAAATGAAATGAAATGAAATGAAATACACGAAGTTGTAACATACCAGCCTTTTTCTAAAACCTTTGGAATTTTTTTTATTTTTGTTCTGTGAAAATAGTTAAGAATAATAATGCGAATGTTACTGAATTTCCTCTGAAGCTTCACATTTTTTTTTCGGTTCGGTTTTGCAGATTTTGAAATTTAACAGAAAAAATATTGGTTTAATGATATTCCTCAAAACTTTTCCTTTGTAAATAAAAAAAACCACATTAACCCAAAAACCTTTTTTTTTCGGAAAAAAATATTAAATATGTCCTGTGTGTGTTTTCAGGTTAATAATCAGGATAAAACCGTTTTTAGTCAGTGTGATGATTTTTTCTGTGGTTTGTGTTTCTGTTATCTGTTAATAGACATTACGTATCACTTGGTTTTGCTTATAAAGTCAAAGGGGTTTTTTTGCATAAAAAGCTTATAATTAAGTGTATAATTTTAACTGTTTTCGGGCATCTAGAAAGCTGCAGCCGCAGAGTTTTATTTAATTTAAGGAAGTTTTTCGCTATAAGTCTGCATTAGAAATCAGCACAAAGTTTTGCAACACAGCGTTTTTTTTATGCAGCTTTTTTTCTTGCAGTCTTTTAGTTTTAAAGTCAAAGAAAAAACTTACCAAAAAATCTCTGTTAAAGGTTAGTTTTAATTCCAGCTGTCCAAAGTGCACGACACGGACGTTGAGAGTCGTGCACATGGAAAGGAAATCCAAGAGTTTAATTTGCACAGCTGGCCTCCCCCCATCCCTCCTTATCCTGAAAGTTAAACTGAAAAATGAGTAAATTCAGGAGATTTCACTCGTTTTCAGGAAAGAGCTGTTTATATCATAACACTGACGTCCTCTCGCGTTATAATCCTGAGCTTTAGTTCAGTTCAGATTTTTTTTTTTAACCTGGAATGTGACTCAGGTCTGATTAGGTAAATGACATGTTTGAGACGTAATCAGAATAAACAGGGCTCCTTTGAGGCATCCGTTGTTGGTTTGAGTCCCCTGAAGGTCACGGTCAGGTGGATTAGCAGCCAGATTTTCTTTCTGAACTTGGAGCGAGTCGCTGTAGTTAAAATAAACACAGGTTTGCATCGATACCTGCTGCCTCCTAACCCCTTTCATAATTAAAGCGGGGACGATTATTCCAATACTTTTACCTGAAACCATGGATTCAGTAACACAGTAACACAGTGTGGCTCCTGTGGTAAAATAGTCCCAGTTTCAGCTCGGATTGATTATTAATGTCCTTTTGCTGTCTTTCTGTTAGAAAATGTCCGTCCTCTGCATCCCCGTACTTCACCTTAGAGTTAAACCTGTTTGTATGTTGCTTGCAATGTTATACACTGGAGTTAAAATAGTCCTTTTTCTTGTTGGTGATGTCATAGAAGTGGTTCACACCTTTATTATGTGTGTGTGAACTCGCAAATATGCACCTAAACTTATTTTGAAAGTTATACACAGATCTGGTACAACCTCAGAGACAACATCAAAAATAAAAGAAAATTTATGGAAACTGTTTTATATTACTGAGGAAAGTGTGTGTGAGAGAGAGAGTCTGTCAGCGAGAGTGTGAGAAGCCGGAAGGTGTTGCTTGGCCTTGTGTGTGTTTACCGTGTGTGGAGGAAAATCCTGACGTGACCCTGTTACAGAAGCTCAGCTGGTAGGGAGAGAGAGAGAGAGACAAAGAGAGGAGCTGTGTGTGTGTGTGTGTGTGTGTGTGTGTGTGTGTGTGTGTGTGACTTCTGAACAGTTCTGCTGCCAACCTGCAAGACAGCAGCCATGATCCTGAGCAGAGCCTCTTACACACACACACACACACACTCCCGCTCGCACGCATGTAGTCGTTACCAATGAACATTGTGCCGACACAGAACATTTTTATACATTTTTCCAACCGGATTCATTTTTTATCCCTTAAGATGTGGTTTATGAAAGTTAATTTTAAAATCAGGTTAATTTCATGTTTATAATTTCTAACCGACACAGACAAAAAAACCCTAATCACATAATTAATAAAATACATCATAAAATATAAAGATGAACTATAATTACAATGATCAGTGGGATGAAAAGGAACGTTTACAGTGACAGTATTATGTTTCCAACCTTTTTTTGACGAGTAAAAATATGTTAACTAAAGGACTGAAGAGAAGGAGAGAAAGAAAATGTACTGCTGTTTCAGTAACAGGGTAAAGTTCTAACACGTTACAGTTTAGGCTAATTTTAGTGTTTGGATTTTGGTCCTAAAGGCACGTTTGTTCTCTTCAGTTCTGGATTAGGGGTGGGGTTAGTCGGGGTTAATGTGCGTGCTGTTTTAGGGCAGTTGGATCGTCTGCCAGGACTGGAACAGCAGCAAAATGTTTGACTAGGATCTGTAACCTGTCTAGAAATATTCTAGAAAAAAACTGTAAAAATTACATTTAATTATGATATGGAATATTTCTGGCTAGAATCCTTGTCTATTTAGATTATAATAAACAATAATAGTTATAATAATTATAATAATAATAAAATTATAATTAGTTTTTAGTGGAGTAGTAAAAATAATAATAGCAGTGATCTGTGGGTCCAAGCACTTTTTTTAAGTAGTGTCTCTATGTCCACAGTGTCCAGTTCCTGATCATCGAAATAATAACGACTATAATAATAAGGAGAAGAACATGGAATAGTTATTCTATTAATAACTACTGTGATTTGCAGGGTCCGAGCACTTTTTGAATAGTGTCTCTATGTCCACAGTGACTAGATAATAATATTAATTATAAGAATAAGAAATAGAAATAGAAGAAGAAGAAAAAATGTGAACAGGAGTAGTTTTTAGTAATAGTAATTAAAAAACTAATATTAATATATTATTATTAACTAATACTGGGCTCTCGCAGTAAACTGTTTTTTTTCCTAGTTTACGGGAATAAAAGTTTCCTTTACATTTTATATCTTTGGCGTATGGACGAAACACTTTGTATCATGATAGGTGAAGTGATTTTTCTCCCCATTTACTTGAGGAGATTTATCAGAATTTAAACAGCCCCTGAAAAGCTGCTAGGTACTGTATGTACAGCTGCTTTCTTAAAAACATTGATCAGAAATTGGAATCTGGTAAAGTTGTGAATGATTTAGATTTCATTTTTATTCAACTGTCGTCATTGATGCCACCTGGGAGAAAAGAATAAAGGAGAAGAGTGGTGGAGACTGGACGAAAGCTGATTGGTGGGAATAAAAATAAAAAAAGGAGTGGCGGAAAGTGAAGGAGAAAGAAGAAGAATAGAGGAGACATGTGGAGGAGAAGGAAGGAGAGAAAAGAAAAGGGAGCACGAATGAGAGGAGAGCAAAAAAAGGGAAGGGAAGGGAAGGGAAAAGTAAAGGAAACTGGTTAAGGTGTTGGACTGCTAATCAAAAGATCATAGGTTTAATTTCCAGCCCATATAAGCCATCACTGCTGGGCCCCTCAGCAAGGCCCTTAACTCTGAACCCTCGCACAGTTGGAAAAGAAAATACAAAACAAACATATGAAAAAGAGCAGCATGCTAGAAATGTAAACATACATGAAGAAAAAAAACAATAGAGAAATCGAGGAGTTGTTGAGAATGGAGGAGAGAAACAGAAGGAGCATGGATGAGAGAGTGGGGAAAGAAGGGTAGGAGAGTGGAGAAGAGTAAAGGAAAGAAGGAAAGGAGACGAGCGAGCGAGCGGGTTAGAGCCGCCGTCCTGGCTGCCAAACCCAGACCTATTTTAGCGTCTGACAGATCTGACAGCGTGTCGATAAGGCTGCTCTGCTGGGACTTGGACTTGTCATGCGGCTGCTTTTTAATGTAGCTTTTAAACATATTGCATGGTTTTAAATGGGAATAAGAATCTGGCTCGCCTGCGCCGGCCTTCCCGCTGAGCCATGACCTATTTATCCGCTTTTATTTTGATTTATCGATCGTTCAGTAAATGCAGCTAAATACAGCAACAGGTTTGTCATGTTACCATATTGTTCCATGCTTCTGACACGTGAGGGGCCGGTGCACAGAGCTGGGGGCTGTGGAACTCTCGAATCTGATTGTTCGGAAGGTATTTTTAATCACAAATCACTTTACCCATGAAAAGAAAACTAATTACCATGTTAACAGTAAGTCGCAAATTAAAAACTAAATAAAACTGTTAAGTCGAACTATTCCACTGTTAGTCATACTGTCATTTATTAATTTATTCATTTATACTGTAATACAAAACTGTTCCTTTATAAACTATGTGTACTCGTATGGAGGTCAGTAAACTTTTAAAAAGCATGTGATTTAAGCGTGAGCTTTGATTCGCTCGTTTCGAATTTCTCTTAGCACCATGAATCCTCCCACTTTTGTTGTTAGCAAATTAATATTAATTATATATTTTTGGCCTCATGTGATTAAACTCTTGTGATGTAAATTATGCCTTTTATTGTTTTCCCTTTCCCTCTAGTGGACAATATTAGTATTAAAGCGTTATCTCTAAATCCGATTAATGTAAATGGCTGAATTATTTGAATGATCATGTTGATAGCTTAATTACTGAAAATAAACTCACATTAAACTTAAATTCACTGATTCAAGCTACATTTATTGCATGAAAGTCAACTTTAACATTCAACTTCAACATTAACATTTACAATGCTTAAGCTAGCAGTAATGATAATCACTGTCATTACCAACAGTTTGTCTTTTTAATTTGTTTGTGCCACTGATCCAAATAAAATAAACTTAAATAACAAGTTAAAGACAATAACGTTCAGTTTTATCTTTCCTATTAAAAGAATTAAACGTTAGCGCTAATATAAAGAGGAGATTACTTCCTTTTTTTGTGCGATTTTTACAGTAGATATAATCATTGAAAAGTTTGTTGTAGCTGCTTTTAGCTTTTAATGTTTTCTTTTTTTTTATATTTTCTTTATGTTATCACTAATTTTATCATCTAAATGTCTTTACTTTACGATTGATTGACTGTAAATAAAATGATGGGATGTCTGTCCGCAAGAGAGGTCAGTTCGATGTAATAGTATAGTCTTGCCCTCATGGTAACTTGTAGAATACTCTGGAGGTCTTAGTATAAAAAATAAAGCTTTTATTTGGATGGGTCGTTTGTAGGTCCTGGTTGCTCTTGACCTCAGTGAAGTCAAGCAGTGTGTGTGTGTGTGTGTGTGTGTAACTAGGCCCCGATTTAATCAGTGCTGAAATGTCCCTTGGCCATTCTGTTTGAAGTCTTTATAGTCATGGGCGACTGTGTGTATTTGTGTGTGTGTGTGTGTGTGTGTGTGTGTGTGTATGCAGTATTTGGCCCACTTTTGCCCCTTGGAGCTCTACAGCCCCGCTGTGCTGCCATCAACACTTTAAGCTATTTTGATCACTTTCCCAGCTGAGCATTACACCGACTCTCATTCCTGCCACATCTTTATTTATGTGTGGATTTTTTTTAGTCCTTAATCAAAAACGAGAGCACCGACTTTGATGTTCACCCGGTGGGCTACGTGACCGTCCTGGTAGGGAGAGAGACGCAGGGCGCACCGGGGACACAGGAGTTATAAAAACTCTGGCTGTTGGAACGATGTGAGGACTTGCTGTGTCCTGCGCTGCAGATGTCTGTGCTCGACGCTTGGCTTCATTTCATATCACACCCGGGTTCCTCTGCGGGGAGCATGGTGAGCGCTGCTAAATATTTACTTTACAAATGCAGGTTCGGGTTCCACGGAAGCGAGTGCAAGGTCTCCGCAAGCGAGGAGCCAAAAGAGAGTGTGTTGCTTAAGTGTGTGTGTGTGTTTTTAAATCACTCTCTCGACTTTTCTAGTTTAATGCCGGGCTGTTGTTTGGGGTTAAAGGGGTAATTGGTAGACGTGTGCAGGTTAAGTAATGTTTTTTGAAAGATGTGTGTAGAAACCTTTGGGTTGATTTGCATGCGATGAAGTCTTTATTTTGTACTACAGTCACTTTCTCTGAACACCAGCTGCCTGCTGTAGGACTTGATTGTCAGTGGGTCACATGACCGTAACATCTGATATTAATCAAGAATAAATCCGAATTTTACCCTGGTGTTAATCAGTAAATAATCTATAATTAATCAGGTATGAAATAGTAGTTAATCAGGAATTATACAGAATTACATTTAGACTAAACCAATGTAATTTAAATTAGTAGTTGATTTTAATGTAGGTTAGAATTAATCAGTAATTAATTATTTTTATAAAAAAGATTTATTCTGAACTTAATCAGATATTATTCAAAGATTTTAATCAGGAATTAATCAAAATTAAATCTATTAAATTAGATCAGTAATGAAATAGTAATTAATCAGCCATTAACGAAAACTTAATTTTGAATTTATCTGTAATTAATTGGTAATTGATCAGTTAAAAACTAGTAATTAGTAGTTAGAAATGTATAAAACAGAGTTATAAAACAGATTTTAATTACTATTTTTAAATACTGTCATTTTTTTATAGTTAGTAAAATGTGCTTCGGGCAATGTTTTAAATCCAACATAGAACTGATTGTTGTGCCACCTTTAGGAAATACTGGATATTAATCACATCCCCCTCCTCCCTCCAGTGTGTAAAACTAATCCCGCTCGAGTAGGACTGGAGAATCGTGTGGGTTTATCATTCCGGTCTCCAGGAGCAAACCTCATTCCACATGTTTAATCAATCGCTCCTCTGACAGACGTCAGGCGCGGCTTCAGTTTAGCCTGGAGCGGAAAACCGAAGGCCAAAGCAGCCATTTTGTTTCTCCTTAA
>VCAZ01000234.1:60000-63124 GCA_005784505.1 Bagarius yarrelli
TATTTCTGGCAGCGAGCTCTGTAATCGAGTAACGACACACTCCGCCGCTTATACACACTCTACAGTATAGAAGGAGCGGGTGCGAACCTTCCATAACCATTTGCTTTTCATGATTAATTTGCTTTAAAAAAAATTCTATTTTTTTCTGGCATTTGGCAGACACCCTAATCCAGAGCAACTTACATTTATTTAATTCTTTGTATATCTAATTAATTGAGGTTTAAGAGCCTTCCTTAAGGGCCAAACTGGGAATGGAACTCACAATCCTCTGATCAGCAATCCAACACTATAACCACTGTGCCATTATTTTTTCTTCAGGCAGCTGAGCTTTATACAACTGAGCAGTTGAGGGTTAAGGGCCTTCATCAAGGGCATCTTGGTGGTGAAGGGACATAAGCTTACAATATTCCAGTCAAAATATGCACACCTTAATCTATGGGCTAGGTACCACTTGCCCTGTTGTATCTCCGCCTATATCTTACTGAGCTCTTCTAATTATTTGCTTGATTCTGTAGTGTGACAGAAGAATATCATCAGATATGATGTATGGTTTAGAGACAGTGGTGAGATCAGCTATGATGTATGGTTTAGAGACAGTGGTGAGATGTTTTAGAGCAGTGGTGAGACTATGACAGTGGTTAAACTATGATGTATGGTTTAGAGACAGTGGTGAGACAGCTATGATGTATGGTTTTAGAGACAGTGGTGACAGCTGAGGTGAGACAGCATCTATGATGTAGGTTTAGAAGACAGTGGTGAGACTATGCAGTGGTAAACAGCTGATGTATGGTTTAACCAGACAGTGGTTTTAGACAGTGTTAACCAGCTATGATGTATGGTTTAGAGACAGTGGTTAAACCAGCTATGATGGTTGGTTTTAGAGACAGTGGTGAGACAGCTATGATGTATGGTTTAGAGACAGTGGTGAGACCAGCTATGATGTATGGTTTAGAGACAGTGGTGAGACAGCTATGATGTATGGTTTAGAGACAGTGGTTTTCAACCAGCTATGATGTATGGTTTAGAGACAGTGGTGAGACAGCTATGATGTATGGTTTAGAGACAGTGGTTAAACCAGCTATGATGTATGGTTTAGAGACAGTGGTTAAACCAGCTATGATGTATGGTTTTAGAGACAGTGGTAAGGACAAGCTATGATGTATGGTTTAGAGACAGTGGTGAGACAGCAGATGTATGTTTAGAGACTATGATGTATGGTTTAGAGACAGTGGTTGGTTTAGAACCAGCTATGATGTATGGTTTAGAGACAGTGGTGAGACCAGCTATGATGTATGGTTTAGAGACAGTGGTGAGACCAGCTATGATGTATGGTTTAGAGACAGTGGTGAGACCAGCTATGTATGTCCTGGTTTTAGAGACAGTGGTGAGACACAGATGTGGGTAGCTGGGAGACCAGCTGATGTATGGTTTAGAGACAGTGGTGAGAACCAGCTATGATGTATGGTTTAGAGACAGTGGTGAGACAGCTATGATGTATGGTTTAGAGACAGTGGTGAAACCAGCTATGATGTATGGTTTAGAGACAGTGGTGAGACAGCTATGATGTACGGTTTAGAGACAGTGGTATTGTAGACCCAGCTATGATGTATGGTTTAGAGACAGTGGTGAACCAGCTATGATGTATGGTTTAGAGAACAGTGGTGAGACCAGCTATGATGTAGAGCTGGAAGTAGCAGAGCTGAAGATGTTGAGGTTGTCTTTGGGAGTGACGAGGTTGGACAGGATTAGGAACGAGTTCATCAGGGGGACGTCTCATGTTAGATGTTTTGGGGAGAAAGTCAGGGAAGACAGATTGAGGTGGTTTGGACATGTACAGAGGAGGGATAGTGTATGTATTGGTAGGAGGATGTTAAAAATGAAGCTACCAAGCTGAAGGTAAAGAGGAAGGTCAGAGAGTTGGTTATATGGATGTGATAAACAAGGACATGAAGTTAGTGTGTGTGAGTGAAGAGGATGTAGAGAATAGTGTTAGTTGGAGACAGATGATTCGCTGTAATGTCCCCTAAAAGGGAACAGCCGAAAGGAGATGTTATACACACTGAATGCATTAATACAGGATAAACAATTTTTAAAAAATAATAGCGAATGCCTTTATAGACTTCTACATGATTTTCTTGACATGTTCTCCTGCCTCTGGCTGGCATGCAGGACAAGCTGTTGCAGTTCTAACGACGGGCAGTCGTCACACATGAACAAAATAGCAAAGGGAATAAAAAAAAGAACTCAGATCAAGTTTTTATTGACTTACTTGACATATTACTTTTATTAGTTAAATTTATTTGGCTTAAAACCTTCGGTATCTAAAATTAGAACTCAAACAAACAGCGTATCATTGTAAAATGTGTGTAAACACAATGAAATGCGTATCATCGCTCAGAAAACACCGCGAACGAACACATGTCCTATGTTTGGTTTTCGGGAGCTTAGCGTGTATGACAGAGAGTTTAGTGGTGAAGGAAGCACACAGGATCTGGTGTATGTTACTCTAAATACTGCATCATTCGAGTAAAAAGGTCTACTGAAAGTGATGGAGTGGTTTGGACCTGCTGAAAGACGTCTCGTCCGCTGAAACACGCGGAAGAGTTTCTGCATGTTCAGCAGAATTGGTAATGTGGCTAATGTTTTAGCATGCTAATCCGGGTCATTTTAAAGGCAAGTCGAATGCTTGAGTCTGTAGCGCTTCTTCTCATTATTTAGTTTTCTTTTCGTTCGAGGCGACCGTGTCTAACGCACTCATCCGTTTCTGACGCGCCCTGCAGCGAAGGGCAGAAAAGCCTCTGGGGCAGAACACAGTGTGTCTATTCATATCGCCTCTGGCTTTATGGTGTGGCTTCAAGTGCATCCCGTTGTGTGTGTGTGTGTGTGTGTGTGTGTGGAGGTATGTCCTCCTTCCATTCTGCAGAAACAGGCGCACATGTTGGCACAAATCAACAGACGTCAGCAGCTAAATGGCATGGAGAGAGCATGCAGGGCAGGATGTGTGTGTGTAGGAGAGAGAGAGAGAGAGAGAGAGAGAAGGAGAAAAAAAAAGAGAGAGAGAGAGAGAGAGAGAAGGAGAAAAATAAAGAGAGAGAGAGAGAGAGAGAGAGAGAGAGAGAGAGAG
>VCAZ01000234.1:67210-89710 GCA_005784505.1 Bagarius yarrelli
TCTAAACCATATATCATAGCTGGTCTCACCACTGTCTCTAAACCATACATCATAGCTGGTCTCACCACTGTCTCTAACCATACATCATAGCTGTCTCACCACTGTCTTGTACACCTTCCCCTTGATTTAGTTGATATTCTCCTGTCCCACATTTTGTGTTTAACACATCTGCTGTACTTTTGTATGTCATGTGACAATATAACATGGCACTTAGCACTCTGAATTTATTCATACAGACCGTCCTTATACCATATAGACAGATGTCTGGAGTTCAATCTTACTTGAATGTAGTACTTTGATAGTTTGATTTTAACGAGCAGAGAGATTGTTTTTCCCTGTCTGTGTTTACTGGATGCGTTTTTCTCCCATGCTCGTTAGCCTTAGCTTTTAGACTTTTTTTTTGAGACACACCGAGTCGACGGGATGCACCATCTCAGAGTGTTGATTATTGATTGGCTGTGAGCTGGATTACATTCCCCCTCTGCTCCCATGTCCTTCAGCACTTAACATCGCCAAGACGCCGCACCTCAGGCTGGTTTCTAGTCCCTGTTTATACGCCTCAGCGTGACTTTGTTGGCAGCAAACAAATAGCGCGTGTTCGGAGCATTTTTTTTAAAAAAGCCTTAGCGCTCTATCTGCCGTTCAGAATTCTGTCTCAATTAGGATCCGCGCAGTTTTATGTGATCTCTGTTGACAGAGCAGTTAAATAATAACAGGTCCACGGCTTGTGCTTATCGGCCTGCTACATATACCAGTCCCTTTCTGAGTATATTCCAGAACTTTCATCGAATGCTGTTTCCGCCATCTAAGCAAAAAGCTAATGTTTAGTTTTCAATTTGTCTAATTTAAGCTGAAAATACCGGATTGAGTGTAACTTATCCTCACATCGATTTTATTCTAAACATTTATATTTATATTGTTTTGCTTCTGTTTTGTGTTTATTCTGTGTGCACTACAATTGGAGGCTAATATGAATTTTATATAAAAATAGTAGTTATGAATTTGTATGTTTCTGAAAGAAGTGAAATTATATTTCCAGCTGCAGTAATTATGAAGCTCTGGCTGGAAAGTTGGCATTTAGTGACGCTGGGAGTCCACTCATGACCTCTGTTAGCAGTTCAACACAGTATCCAGTCGCATATTCATTATAGCACAGTGAAATTGTGTCTTTGCAACTCTCATTTTAGGAAATGAGGTCACAGGCGGGTCAGTTATGAGAAGTGACCCCGGAGCAGGTCAAAATCCTTCTAAGACCACATAGTGCGCAATATCTGGGGACACAGACAGACAAACAGACGACTATGATAGATAGAAAGACAATAGATGGACAGACATACAAACAAAAGAAAGACAGACAGACAGACATACCGATAGATAGATAGATAGAAAAAGAAAGAGAGAAATGAGATAGATATAAAGAACTTTGGAAAAGAGCGAGATATAAACACAAAGAGAATAAGAAGACAGTTTGCGGAAGAAAAAGATACAGAGACAGAGAGAGAGACAGACAGAAAATAGAAGATGTTACCTAATGTCCTGACATCTCACCACCTGAACGTCTTCAGACTATCAATTCTCCCTCAGACTGTCGATTCGCACTCACGGACATGAGCTCAGCTGTTGTAATCACCTTCACTAAAGACACACCGCACACAACACACACGCCACACACACTTACCCCACAGCCTCAGTGTGTCCATAAGCTTCGGCTGTCTGCACATTAACCCCTAAGTCACCTGCGTGTCTGTGTAGAAGCTGCGTTATTCTGGGACATGGTCCGTGACATCACCAGCTGTACTTCCTCAGGAATTTTCCTTAATGGGAATTGAAAACGTGAGCATGAGAATTAAGTAACAATCCTGACTCTGTGATACACTTCATTTACTTGGTGTACGGGTTGGGTGGGGGTGTGTTAAAAACGAGCTGAAGCTTGAGCAGTGCCTTAGAAAGGTGAAACCCGACACTGCACAACACTCCGCAGAATACAGAAAAGCATGAGGCAGTCTGTTCGCTGGGATTACTATTGATTGGAAGCGAGACTGTGGATGAGAGTGAGTGACTGTGTGAGAGCGGTGACTGCAAGAGTAGTGACTGTGTGAGAGGCGGTGACTGCGAGAGTGAGTGACTGTGCCGAGAGTGATTGACTGTGCAAGAGTGGGGGACTGCAAGAGTGAGTGACCTGGGTGATGCGAGTGACTGTGTAGAGCGAGTTCAGTGTGATAGCGAGTGAGTGTGGAGCGAGTGAGTTTTAGAGCGAGTGACCTGTGAGAGCCGAGTGACTGGTAGAGAGAGTGACTGTTGAGATCAAGTGGAGTTTTTTTGTTGAGAGCGAGTTAGTGTGAGGCGGTGAGTGTGAGAATATTGACCTGTGTGAGAGAGAGTGACTGTGAGAGCCGAATGACAGTGATAACGAGTGACTGGATAGCGAGGACTGTGTGAGAGACGAGTGACTGTGTGAAAGGCGTGACCTGTGTGAAGCGGTGACTGTGTGAAAGCGCGTGCTGTGTGCAAGGGAGTGAACTGTGAGAGTGAATGATTTTTGGTGTGAAAGCGAGGGACTGTGTGAAAGCGAGTGACTGTGAGGTGCTGTGAGATAGAGTGACTGTGAGAGAGAGGACTGAAGAGTGAAGGACTGTGTGAAGCGAGTGACTGTTAGAGAGAGTGACTGAGAGAGAGGTGACTCGAGAGTGAGTGACTTTGAAGAGAGTGACTGTGCCGAGCCATGAAATGTTGAAAAAATGCCGTTAACCTGCTGTTCTTTGATCCTATTTGTGTGTTGGGAAGTGAACAGTTCGGTGACGCTGTCACACACACACAGTCAGTTTATAGTGCATTTACAACACTAAGAGTATACAAAAAAAGAGAAGAAAAGGGAGAAATTTGGGTGGAGGAAAGACAGATTGAGAAAGAAGAGTAAAAGTGAGTGTGAAAAACGAAAACTGAAAGTAGTCGAGGAAGGGATAGAACAATATGTAAAGAAGAGCTGAATAGGAAGAGAATGAAAAAGCTGGCAGAGAAAGGAACAAGGAGAAAGATAGAAAGTGGAAAAATAGGAAGTAAAGAGAGAAAGATAGAAAAAAAGACAGAGTAAAAAAACGAGACAGAAAGTGTACGAGAGCAGAGAAAAGGGGTATTAGAAGAGAGAAAAAAGTAGGAGTAGAAAATAAAGACGAGAAAGAGCGAGGAACGGTAAAGAGAGAAAGAACCAGAGTGGGGAAGAGAGAGCGAGAGTAAACCCTGTCACCCTGGCGCTGGTGTCAACTGGTTAAGGATGACCTGGGTTTGAGCCCCACCACTTCGCCAGCCATGTTGGGTCCTGAGAAGATGTTTGCAGTTGCTTTAAATAGTGAAATCAGGAACTACCTGAATCAGAGTCTATGTGAAAGACGAATCAGTTGAATAAATCATTTACTGAAGGGTGAACTGATTTTGTTGGATGAGAAATCACCAACATTTCTGATTGGATTTCTAGAGCTTTACATCTGTATAGTCACTGGATCGATTCTTTAAAGTTTAAGCATTTCCCATGTCTTCGCTTGTTCCCGCGCAGAGTCTCAGGCGGTCTCTAAGCCACTCGGTTCTAGTGTAGCGCTAATGTTTTCAATTACTCATATGCAAACTTGCTTGTTTCTAATCTTTGTGACAAGCTTTTTTGTTTTCTCATTATTTCCATGTTATGAGACAGGTGCATTTAGCTTGCTGGGAACGCAAGGCCTATGGAGACAGAACTCCCATGCAAAAAATGCACCGAACCCCCAAAAAACCTGTAAAGCGTGTGGTGAAGTCGTGGTACGAAGTGGCACAGAGCCAAAGATTCACAGCTCTGATATGCAGGAATTCATATCCTGCAATTTCCATATGGGAAAAAACCAGGCAGGAATGGTGGTGGGGTGGGGGGTGGCGTTTTCAGAGCTACTATCAGACCATACTGCATTCTTCCCTCTTTATTCCTCTACCCCTCGCTTCATTGTAATGGCATGGGCTGACTCCAGCTATAAGCAGAATAGAATGCGAGAGAGAGAGAGAGAGAGAGATAACGAGAGAGAGAGAGAGAGAAATATATAAAGCAATGAGAGAGAGAGAGAGAGATGAAATATATAAAGCATAGAGAGAGAGAATAGAGAGATAGTATAGAGAGAGAACAGAAGAGAGAGAGCGAAATCTAATAAAGCATAGATAGAGAGAGAGAGAGAGAGAGAGAGACAGAGAGAGGAAAGAGAAAATATATCAAGCAAGAGAGATGGAGAAAGGGAGAGAGAGAGAGAGATAGCGAGAGATATGAGAGAATTTAAAGCATCGAGAGAAGGGAGAAGGATAGGAGAGAGAAATATATAAAGCATAGAGAGAGGGATAAGAGGGAGAGAATAAGAATGACAGAAGTAGTAAGGGAAAGAGAGACAATGAGTCAGGAGATATAGAAAGGAGAGAGAGAGAGAGAGAGAGAGAGATTTGTATAAATCACTGCTGGAAGTCTGTACAGTACATACCCTTCGACACAGATAATTTGGAATTGCAAAAAGTTTTCTTCAAATTTGTCTCCCAGCCACACACACACCACACACACACACACACACACACACACACACCATGCAACACACCCACGTATGGCATGTCTCCAGCCTGGCAATGAAAAGGCTTTGAACACCAATCCTCTGAGCAACAAACCAGAACCTTCACCATGTGAGCCACCACTGGCCTTTAACACCTCCTACAGTGAGGGGAAAAATGACTTGATGCCCTGCTGATTTTGTTCGTTTTGCCCACTGATAAAGAAATGACCAGTCTATAATTTTAATAGTCAGTTTTATTCTAACAGTGAGAGATAGAATAACAACAATATCATCCAGAAAAACACATAAAAATACAGATTTTTTATTTTTTTATGAGTGAAATAAGTCATGTTTTGCTTGTTTGTCATGTTTTGACCCCTTCGCAAAACATGACTTATTACATGGTGGCAAAAACCCTTGTTGTCAATCACAGAGTTCAGACATTTCTTCTATTAGGTCACCAGATTTGCACACATCTCAGGAGGGATTTGGTCCCACTTCTCTTTGCAGATCCTCTCCAAGTCATTAAGGTTTTGAGGCAACGTTTGGCAAACCTTTAGCTCCCTCCACAGATTTTCTATAGGATTAAGGTCTGGAGACTGATTAGATCCTAATACGCTTCTTCTTGAGTCACTGCTTTGTTGCCTTGGCTGTGTGTTTTGGGTCTTTGTCTGCTGGAATAATAATTGCACCAACTACTTGCACACCTTCTCACCAAACTGCTTGGTGATGGACTTGGGCACGTCTACAGTCTTGTCCCTGACATTCTTGGACAAGGTGGAGAATTTGAAATCTGATTGATTGCTTCAGTTGACAGTTGTCTTATACAGGAAACAAGATGAGATCAAGAGCTCTTCCTTTAACTGAGTCCCTTTAGTCTCTTTTTTACCTGTATTAACGACACCTGGGAGCCAGAAATGTTGCGGATTAATAGGGCATCAAATGCTTATTTTACTCATTAAAATTCCAATTAATTTATAACTTTTTTGAAAAGCATTTTTCTGGATGTTTTCGCCGTTATTTTGTCTTTCAGTGTTAAAATAAACGACCATTAACATTATAGTCTGAGGATAAGCGGACCCACAATGCATTCCAGGAATCGAATGGTTCCACTTGATACAGTTCTATTTAATGTTGACCGGACATAGCACCAGTTCCTGTTGTCAATTACACTGTAGATGTAAACACTCTAAAAAATAATGTACGTCAGACTTTTCTCCAAAAGTTATTACAGAAGTGAATCATTTTGAGCAACTTTGTGAGCATGACAGTTGTAATTCTAGCATACACACACAAACACACACACACACGCACACACTCACTTAATTGCTTATATAAGTAAGAAACGTCCATCCACATACACACTAAAGAAAAACCTGGCCACGGTAGCTTGTTAATGCACACACGCATACCCTCTCACAAACTCGAACCAAACACACACACCCGAAGAGAGTGGTGGACCGTCCAAGCTGTGCTGGAGCAGTAATCGAATCGAGTTTGTTATTGCAGAGATGGAAATGTGTTTTATATTCAGGCCCGTTGCCAGGAGACCGTTTTTATTATGGCAACAGAAAAATTGTGATTTCTTTTTGTTCCGGGGATCTCCTTTAGACATAACATTGCGGTGTGTGGTGTGTTGTGTGTATTTGTGTGCGTATGACTTGCGGGTTGGATAGTGGGTCGGTAGGGTAACTGAATGCATCGGTCACATACACACACACACACAGAGCGTTGCCATGGTAACCGGTCAGTGGCCAGCACGTGTCGCAGCCGGAGCGTTTCCCCGGTGGCCTTCCCGAAAAACTTTCCCTGCAGAACTCAGTCAGGAAAGACTTACTTAAGCTCTGAAAAATGTGCCCCGTTTTTCTTTCCTTTCCTTTTTTTTTCTACCCAAGCCACATCATTACCAATCAAAATAACTTTGCAGACGTTTCAGAACTACAATTTGTAGCGGAGCCACGTTAACTTTTCCATTAAAGAAAACAAGCGCCAACTTTTCCCGCGTTTATTAATTAGTATAATTATTATTGAGACATCTTAGCTGAGCCAGAACTGACGTAGGATGTGTGAAGGATACCTGCACTGGTGTTCTTTATCCTAAAGATCTTTGGAGGCTTTAGGGTTCAAATGTTTCTTGTTCTTTCCTGTTGACTTGGACTAGCCCTGATATCTGAAATCTGCACTTCCTCACCAGAAAAATGCTGTTTTTTAATTGGTCGATTTAGTTATTTACTATACAAACCTACATGGCCATATGTATCCACACATGCCACACGTGCCACCTTTAGCAGCAACAACTGCAATCAAGCATTAGCGATAACTGGCAGTGAGTCTTTTACATTGTGTGAGAAATTTTGGCCCACCTTTTCTTGCAGAATTGTTTTGATTTTGCCACATTGGAGGGTTTTTTTCGAGCACAGACCCCCTTTTTAAGTCATTCCACAGCATTAACTGGATTCAGTCTTTTTGGGAATAAGCCCTTCCAAAACCTTAATTTAGTTTTTTTCGGATTTTCGTAAAGCATAATTCATGGTTCCATCAATAACAGCAAGTCGCCAAGGTCCTGAAGCAGCACGCAGCCTAGACCACAACACTATTACCACCACCTTATTTGACCTGTAGGTATAATGTTTCTTTTTCTGAAACACGGTGTTACTTTTACACCAGATGTAACGGGACACACACCTTCCAAAACAACTTTTGTTTCGTCAGTCCACAGAATATTTTCCCAACAGTCTTAGTTATCATCGAGATGTTTTTTTTGGTCACCAGTGGGTTTTGCCTTGGAACTCTGCTATGTATGCTATATTTACCTAGTTTCTTTCTTATGGTTGAGTCATAAAAAGTGCCCTTAACTTAGGCTGCAGTTCTCTTGTTGTGGGTTCTTTTGATTGATGTAGGATGAGTCCGTCGCTGATCTCTTGGGGTAATTTTTGTAGGCCGGCCACTCCTGGGAAAGTTCACTGTCCATGTTTTGTCCCTTTGTGGATAAGGAGCTCACGTGGTTTACTGGAGTCCCGAAGATTTAGAAATGGCTTTATAATCTTTTTCACACTGATAGATGTCAATTACTTTTCTTATCTGTTTCGAATTTCTTTAGATCAACGCATGATGTCTTGCTTTTTGGGATCTTTTGGCCTTTTTCTGACAGGTTCTATTTAAGTTATCTCTTGATTTGACAGGTCTGGCAGTAATCAAGCCTGGGTGTGGCCAGAGGAATCGACGTCAGCTTTTCCTAAAAAATGTGATTTACCACAGTTAATTCATGATTTAACCAAAGGGAGGGCAATTATTTTTCCACATCAGCCATGTAGGCATGCATAGTTTTTTCCCACTAACTAATTAAAATCACCAATTAAAAACAGCATTTTGTGTTTGCTTGAGTTATCTTTGTCTAACATTTAAGTCTGTTTGATGATCTGGAACATTTAACTGTGACAAACATGCAAAAAAATAAGAAATCTGGAAGGGGTACATACTTTTTCACAGCATTGTATGTCCCAAACCTTATTGTTGCCCATTTACAGCAGAAAATCTAAGGACTATTGCTCACACACTAGTACTGCCCTTTTTCCACACTCTTTTTATGCACATTTTTGGGACATCAGGTCTTAGGAAACCATTTGAGACATTGAGGTCATTGGCTCTTTTGAGTCCATCTATCAACTCTGTGTATCCACATCCCACCTCACTATTACAGCCTGACCTCAAAAAGACTATAAGGCAAGCAGAATGTTATTTTGGAACATTGCCAGCCCTAGTATAAAAAGGAAGGAAAAAATAAGGAAGAAAAGTGGCGAGCCGGTGAGACAAAGAACGTTTCCTTTGGAAGCTTTGCTTTGCACCTTTACTTTACTCAGCAGGTTTTACTTAAAGATAAATTGTCACTGTCTCAAGCTAATCTTGCTAAATCACCCGAGTCATCAAATGGGCCAGTTTGGGACAGGACTGCTTTAAACAGTTAAGGAATGAATCTATGGTGGTAAGGTTGATGGTAAGGGAGAGAAAAAGGGAGTGAAAAAAGGGACTGAGGTTTGTGTGGTTGTCCTCAAACGCTTGTAAAATTTGGGTTTGCACAGATGGAAGTTGTACAGAAGCGAGAGTGGAGTAGAGGTGGCTGTAGGCTTGGGGGGGGTGTTAGAAAAACAACAAGTGTAATGGAACTAGACAGAGTGCTATAAGGAAGGGTGGTGTCCTGCAATTTAAAAAAAATCTACCTTTCTTACTCCAACACTTGAGAAATCCACTAGCTCTGCATTTCAGAGTGGCAGTAAATCACTAGAACTGGACCTTCCAAAAATCCAACACTGCAAATTCAGAACCTGCTAAAACCTTGCCAACTCCAATGAAACACTAAATTCAGGATCTTGTCAACTACAGTGTGGTAATGCATTCAGGATCAGTACTATCTCCAATGTAATAAATTCAGGACTGTTGAACATGAATATCCTTCCAGCTCTGAATTTGTAGTGACTGCAGGCTTTTCAAATTGTGTCTTCGATCAACCCGAAAGTCTTAGGATTCCAGTACTCTCTCAGTGTCTATATAAAAAGTGTAAATGCTTCATGGTGTTCGGTCAATTTAGATCCAGTATCTTCCTAACGTTAGTACCCAACTAACCACAGTCATCTTTAGTATACCTATTATTCCCCTTACTCCAGTGTCCTACCAAACCCAGATTTGCTAAATACACTATCCCATTTTAGTACTCTGTAAACACTTAGTCCATTACCGTCCTTACTCCAGTATCTCGCCAAAACCAAAGTTTTGGTAAATCCCACCCTTTTTCACCTGGTGTAGTGTTATTGTCTGGTAAATCCAACACCCTTCTTATTCCACCAATTTGCTCTCCAACTTTAATACTGTTGAGCCAAACTAATTAGTGTCCTTATTATTTCATTTTTTTATGTTCTTTCTAGTTATATCAAGGTCTCATGTCTTAGCTGAAATCTGAGTAATAACAGCTGTATCATTTAAAGCTGCTAGGTGGAGGAAACCCAAATGAATGTTTATTTTAACTGGAGGAGTGCTCAGTGGGCTTGCCTATGCTGGAGTTGGTGTAATGAGAGCAGCTTTATCCGGACATGGAGAACATACACACTTAACCATCTGTTGGGACTCGGGGCCCGTCTGTAAACTTGCGCTCCATTTTAGGAGCTCTGATTTCCCTGTGGCACTCCATCGAAATTAAGCACTTAGAGCCTGTAACTTGTCTTCTTGCTTTCTAACTGTGTTGAACTGCACGGTTCTGACTGGTGACAAAGAATCTTTGGTGTGTTTGGCCTCCTAAAGTTCTGTTTTAGGGTTGTTTTGCAAAAGCCAGAGTAATGTTAATCTTATCCATTCACATTTTTGCTTATTGTCTCTGCTCTCCAGACCGGATCCCTGGTTTCTATCAGTCTCTCCTGCATTTGCCCTGCTTATCACTCTCTCTCTCTCTCTCTCTCTCTCTCTCTCTCTCCTCGCTCTCCTCTCCTCATCTCTCTCTCTCTCTCTCTTTTTGATATTTTTTTCCAGTCAACCTTCAAAAGTAGCACTTTTGTATTAGCTTTGGTCTTGCAGCTCCGATTACAGACTGGAATCATGGTAAAAAAAGGCCATGTTTGTACCAGTACAGGACCTCGCAAACAGTCCAGCAACAAGAGAGAGTCCTTGTTAGTGGATAATTTGCTTGACAATACCTGCCAGTTTCTCATCTTTGAAATTGATTTGTAAAGTCCCCTTAGTAGTATGTGTGTTATTCTTTTACCCGACTGCTAGTTTTCTAGTAGTAGTTGCTAGTCTGTCAGGTAGGAAGTCCTTAGAAGGCTTGCAATTACCACTCTTTAACCCTCTGTTGGTAATGTTAAAGGACCCACTATGCTTTTAGTGCTTCAGTGATGCAACATCTAAACCTCTATCCTGTAGGTGTACTTTTAAAGAGTAACATAATTATTTTTTCCCTTGTGTATTATGTTAATCGTCTATCATCAATCAATGTCAGTTTTCTAAACACAGTACTGCTGTTGGGATTTTCAGTTGATGGACTGTTTCTGAACCCAACAGTGACATTAATGTGTTACTGCACCTGAAATACCCTGAGTACAGCAAGGCACCATCAGACTGTTATTGTGTGCATCACTCAAATTATATCTAACCAGCAGTTATGACATGGGTGTTCCTTTGCTCCGATGGAGTGTGTTGAGCCACAGCCCTTAGAGCAGAGTCCAGGGACTTCCAGATTATCCATCATGTTTATCCGAGGGATTACTGCCCTTTTTTTGACTTGACTCTAAGTTGATAATTTAAGAATGGTCCTTGGAAACGTCTTTAAATCTGCAAGATGACCCTGGCATGAGAATTTGAGAGCTTCTACGTATTTTCTCGTTATACAACCATTCCTTGGTAGTGACATAAGAGATGTACTGAGATCAGCGAAGAGGTGCACGTCATGTCTTTGATTTTGGACATGAGTCTGCACTGTGTTGCTGTGTTGCTTTGTGTTGTGTTGGGAGCAGCTGGAACAGTTTGTGTGGTGTAGTGAGTTTGTTTAGGTTTCTCCCTGTGTACTTCTGAGCCATGTTTGGTTGGGTGCTGGGTGGAGCAGGTCCATTTACGTGTGGAGGAGTTGAGAGAGTTTCCCCTGAGTGATTTTGTGGTGTTGTGTAGCGTTGTAGTGTGTGGTTTTTAGGAGAAAAACGTTTGTGCAGCTGAAAGTGTTTAGTGTTCATTTAAAAAACTGACAAAGTTGAGCTCTAAAGTGATTCCTCAATGTCTTTTACTCTCCATCCATCTTTCTCTCTCTCACTGTGCATCTCTAATATTCCATCTAGCTTTCTTTCTCTCACAGTCAATCTGTTTTTTTCTCACATGTTTTTTCTCTTATTCTGTCTACTTGTCATTTTCTTTTGCTGTCTTCTTCGTTTAGTCGTTTACTCTGTCTACCTTCCTTCCTTCCTTCCTTTTTGTGACTAATTTTCTTTTTTCTTACCCTTTTTCAATTTATTGCCTTCTTTAACCTTTTTTTGTCATTTTTTGCTACATTCTTGGTCTTTCTGTTTATTTCGTTCTGTGTATTGCTTCCTTTTATTTTGCCTTTCAATCTGTAGCTATTTCTCAATGTCTTTGCTCCTCTCTCTCTCTCTCTCTCCCTCTCTCTCTCTGAGGTCTGTACTAGTTGTATAACGTCCACATCATCAGCGGGCAGCATTAAAATTTTGCTTATGACGTGGAAGGTGCTTGACTTTCATTCATTCTCCCTTTAGGTAAACTTTCTTAAATCTCTGGATGGAAACAACAGTAATCAGTAGTGTTTTTTTGATACACTGATGAAAGTTTGACTTCAGCATCTAAACTGTTAGCTCATGTGTGAAATGTCTCTTGTGGAAAAGTTTGTCGAGAAAAACACACCAATGATGTGCTCATTTATTGTTATTGTATTTGTTAAAATGTCAATCTAATTAAAGCGGCGGGAAAAAAGTAGGACGGATTGGAAGATGAGAGGACAAGCCGAGAAAGTATAGCATGCTAAAAGGATCACCATTATTAATTATTTCTAGTGTCTTATAGATTTGCTCTTCTGCATGATATTATGCTCTGCTGCTACATGATTGTCTGATACCCATAAAAAGAATGCAGGTTGACAGGCGTTCCTAATAAAGTGGACAGTTCTTTCTTCTATAAACTGGACATTCTTGCTCGCTGCATTCTTACATCTTAAATTGTAAAAAAAAGCCTCAAGCAAATAAGATAAATGAACATGAAACAAACAGGTTTTGGAGGAAATGATGTCATTATAATAAGGTGTTTTATGGTGTGGATCTAACAGCACTTTATCTCTCTAATACGTTTAATTGCAATGCCTGAGTTCGGTGCTCAGAGCGCTTAGTGTTCAGTGCCAACTGAAAGGTGTTATTAATATGATTTATTAACAAACCGTCCACATTTGGTCACCAACGGTTTTAACTTGAGCACGAGTGAATTTAAAAAACAAACAATTAATTACACTGCAACGTATTATTATAACAACGGCAAGATTGATTAATATTCTTTCTTTTTAATTTCTTTTTAAAAGCTTCTATTGTTTTAAAGTATCTAATACTGCACTAAAGTTGTTAATATTGTCCTGAATCGACTAATACTGTTTAGAGGTATTAAACATCGTTCTGAACTTAATATCCAAAGTAGCTAATACTGTTTCGAGGTCGCTAATACTACAGTGTTGAAGTACTTAAGTCGGACATATTGTTCTCTGGTAGCTTATTTTGTCCTGAAAGTAGTGAACGTTGCACTAAAGTAGTTATTACTGTACTAGATTTGCTAATTTCTGATTCAAGAATTCAGATTTAAGAAACTTCATTAATTCCAGGGGGAAATTGCTTAAAGTAGCTAATAATGTTATCAAGTAAAGTAGCTAATACTGTTAGCCAAAACTGTAGCTGAAACTGTCCTGACTTGACTAAAATTGTTCTAACATTGTGCCTAATATGGCTATGAATAAGCTTATATTTCTCTAAGCTATATTTTTTTTTTTTAAGTATTTCTAATATCTAAAGTAGCTAATATTTTTCTGGGATAGATAAAATATTTGAAGTAGATTATTCTGAGTAATTAATTCTTTAATTACTAATTACTCTTTCTTTCTTTAATTCTTCAAACTCTTGAATTAGGTGATATTGTTCAGAGGTTGCTTTTACTGTACTAGTGAAAAGGTTAGAATTGCTAATATTGTTTATATTTAATATAATATGTTTAGTGTATATGTAACCTATTTTATACTGAAGTAGCTAATACTGTACTAATTATGTGAATATTAGTCTTGGGTAATGAATATTAAATAGATCATTATACTAAAGTAGCTAATACTACACTGAATTTGCTCATTTCTGAAGTAGCTAAAATTGTTTCTGACTACTAGTAGTTTATAATTTAACCTTTTTTTTTTTTTTAAAGTATTGATTACTTGATCATTACTAGAGTTCTACTGCATATAAACCCACTGTGTAGCTCATGGCATTTTGTTTATTGTCGAGTGGTAAAGCTGTTGGGCTGCTGATCAGAACATTGTGGGTTCAATTTCCACCACTACTAAGCTGCCATTTCTGGGCTCCCAAGCTAGGAATATTACTCAGGTGGACAAAAATAAGATAATCGCAAGTCGCTCTGGATAAATTTGTTTGGCAAATCCTAGAAATGTCAATGATGCAATATTTTTTGCCCAGTTTTTTATTTGACAGTAATTCTGTAAAAGGAGTGATAATATTTCTAGCATCTTTTAAAAAATGTTTTTACTTTGATCTCTTGACTGCTTTGATCTCTTGGCTGCTGTCAGTTGGCAAAGTCCTCCTGAGCATAACGCAGTAATGAAGACGATATCCTGGAAAGTCCATGATCGCAGTTTCCTGTGCTATATAATCGATTATCATGACCAGTTATCGCGACTGCAGCATACACTTTAACGCATTCTCCTACAGATTACTAAAACGTGGAATTTTTTTTTAAAAGAGTATTGCTCTTGTTATGACTATGCATATACAGACAATGCGCACACTCGAGTTTCATATGCATATGCTACATGTTTTGCTAACAGAGCTACAGTACGTGCATGCGCATGTTGGGTTTTTTAACAGCACACCACTATGCTGGCGTTTGAGAAGCAACTGCAGAAAGTATGGAAGTCATTAGCAAAAGCAAAACGTAATGCTGCTGCACTAAACAGAGGAGGAACTGCGGTCAGCGTGCAGCCTAAGAGACGCACACATGTGTATTGTTGACGAAACTCGCCGCTAAGAAGGAAAATAGTCAACAAAAGCTAATTGGATAAATGAGGACTGGCTGTGGTTTTGCTGTGACAATGAACTGCTGTGGGCTGTGATGTTTTTTTATTTTTTTACCCTGCTTTCGCAATACACACTTCTGCCACACACACACACAAAAAAAACAACAAAGCTAAATATTTCAGAAAACAGCGACACTTGCGATAATCGACAGTGTAAAGCGATATTTATTGTACTTTAAAAAATAGTTTACGGTTCTGATACATCAACAGTTCTTTAATGATAGCATAGCATGTCACCGCTAATAGCATACTGCCATACCATAATCAGGGTGGTAAAGTGAACAGAGTGGGAGGAAACTTCTTTTACAATCTTAGCATTTCCAGGCTACCTTTAAAAAAAACTATCAATTTTACCATAAAGCTATTTTGTAATGATTTTTTTTGCTCCTGTTATAGTCTCGTCCCCAGAATAAAGCACAGCTGCTTGTCTACGCCCTTATATTCATTTGTTAATTTCTGATCCTTCTGGTCCCGCTATATAGTTCAAGTCTGTAGTCTAAGGAGCTCTTAATGAGGCAGGAATACGGCGGTCAGTTTGTTTCAGTCACACGCAACTTATGTTGGGTTAAAGGGGTGCAGTCAGTTGGGGAAAGGAAGCTTGTTCCCAATTTCCTTCAATTAGAATTGCAGTTTGCCTTTTTAGACGTAAATGACTCACTACCCCATTAAAGTTACTCAGCTACACTACACTGCATCTACACTAGCTCTTCCATTGTCTGTCTGTCAGCTGTGAAAATTTTGTCTAACTGTGTATAAAGAATAAAATTAATAAATGACCACCCAATTCTGGATTATACCATGTTAACTTAATAACAAACATTTCTTATATAAAAACCTTTAAACATGCCAAATTTGACCAAAGACATCAGGAGGTTTGAGGTATCTCTATGTTGCTTAAGTTACCTTTTATGTCTGTGTCTTTGTGTACGTAAAGGTTTTTTCTTGTATTTGAAGATAACTCTGAGTATCTAAAGATATATCCAGATTTTTCGTATCCGAAGGTACATCTGTGTTACTAAAGGTATTCTTTTGTAACTGAAGGTATAAAAGACATACACTTGAGGATATCACCCCAGTGTAAAGGATTTGCACCCCATGCTGTTGCACCTTAGTTATTTTCTCTCTTTCGGCTCCTACCTTTCAGTTCCTAACTCATTTTCTGTCTTCCTCTCCACTTTAGGATGAATTCCATCCGTTCATTGAAGCACTGTTACCGCACGTCCGCGCCTTTGCCTACACCTGGTTCAACCTACAGGCACGCAAACGCAAGTACTTTAAAAAGCATGAAAAGCGCATGACTAAAGACGAAGAGCGTGCCGTGAAGGATGAGCTTCTGGGCGAGAAGCCCGAGGTGAAGCAGAAGTGGGCGTCACGTTTGCTCGCCAAGCTTCGCAAGGACATCCGACCCGAGTGCAGAGAGGACTTTGTGCTGTCTATCACAGGCAAAAAAGCACCATGCTGTGTGCTCTCCAACCCCGACCAGAAAGGCAAGATGAGACGGATCGACTGCCTGAGGCAGGCTGACAAGGTGTGGAGACTCGACTTGGTCATGGTGATCCTGTTCAAAGGGATTCCTTTGGAAAGCACAGACGGGGAGCGCCTGGTCAAGGGGGCGCAGTGCTCCAACCACATCCTTTGCGTCCAGCCGCACCACATCAGCGTCTCCGTCAAGGAGCTGGATCTCTACCTGGCCTATTTCGTGCAGGAGAGAGGTGAGTTTGCATAGCGTGTGTGAATTTGTGGTAATGATAGCTGATAGCTCACTGCTGATGACTTACTCAAGACATATTTGGTCTTGCAAGGAAAGAAAGGAAAGAGTTTCTTAGAACTTCTTTGCGCCTGCTGGTGCATAAATGCCGTTTTGATGCAAAGCAAAGAAAAATGTAACATTCGGCTGAACCATCTCTTCCTTCTTACACGACACAATAAGAAAGACAGAACGAGAGATGTTAAGCTCACTCTTTTTCCACACCTGAATGCTACATAACAGTACAGACTTAGCATAAAAAACCGTGTCGTGTACATTAACTATATTCATACATTTCTCATTCTGCGTCATCACAAATTTAACGCTGATTTTTTTGTGTACAATTTTTTTTTCCCGACTGCAGGATCTTCTAAGCTTTATTATTTTTCTTATCATTAGTAGCAGTTATGGTCATAGTAAAGGTAGTAGGAGCAAATTAAATTCCTGAGCATGGAATTCAAAACCTAATTATCAAATGCCAATGTTGGGCAGTAGCATCGTTACAAGTAGCCACACTTCTAGTTTAACTACATTTCTCAGTAGCGTGGTGGCGCTGGTAGCGTCATTGCTTTCTAAATCAATTAGCTTTTTAGTAACGGAACTCTTTGGTTGATCAAGTAGTGCAGTGGTATCCGAACAAGCTACTTTCTCACACCGCCATTCACAGAGCTGTGGGACCCGACAAAACTACTTCCAGTTTCCATGAATTTGTTTTTTTCGTGTTTTACAGCGATTGGCAACCAGCCTTTTTGCCACGAACTAACGTCAAAATGATTTAAGTCACAAAGCAATCACTTGCTGATGGGTTATAGGGTTGAGCCTCTACTACTACTAAATCACAGAGAGTTTTAAGAGCCTTTACTTTATAATGACAAAATCTGTGATCACGCCGGAACCTGAAGTTGGTTTGACATAAAAATTTTATTTAAAAACGTTTATATGTTTACTATCTAGCTTGTTACACTGTTTATGAATGCAAAACCTTCTACCTACCAAATATAAGGTGTACATGACTTTTTTTAAAATTTGCTGCATTGTTGCACAAATGATAAACCACAACATCTATTTTGTAAATTATTTTCAAACATTTTAATTAATTTCAGTAAGTTTCTTTACATGATACTTTAAGTTTCCTTCCTTAAACTACATGTCTAAAGATTTATTTGACCATAAAAAAAACTTTATGGTTTCTTCTAATTCTAAACAAATTTATTCTAACAATTTGTATAGTAACGAACCACAAATTTAGCAGGAAGTCGTGTGTGTAATTGTTAACATTGTTTTCAAATTTCTGTGTTTATGTAAGGAGCCTCCAGTTTCAGAAATTTGTAACATTGTTGATTCAAGTCATTCGGTTTTTTAAATCTTATGCAGCTGCGCTTCATATAACAAAAACTGGTGATGAACAACCAATAGGTATTTGCTGTTATTCACTCGATAATGTAGCAACTTTTTTATTGAATCTATAAACGTTACCTGTAACATAATAGCTTATACATCTTTTTTTTTCTTGAATGTCTATGTTTCGAGTCTTTATTTGTCTGGTTTAATATTTTACATTAACACAACCGGACATTCCTTTTTATGGGGCTTTCGTGAGCTGTCGTTGGTTTCAACATCTGGACAGGTGTTAAATTATTCACTGTTAAGGCAGCTTAATGTATTTGAAAACATCTGCATCGCCTGGGATGAAGTTGTGCTGGTGTGTGTTTAACTGCTGTTGTCATTAGTTTGAGATCGTTTGGACGTTTGAGACGTCACTAACGCAGGTCCAATTTTACAATAGTAAAGACGCGTTGCAGTGTCGGCCGCGTTTAACATGCGTGAGTGCAGAAGAAAGAAGTAGTTGATGCCCCATAGTTGTCTACTTTTCAGAATGAAGGTTAGTGTGTGTGTGTGAGCGTAAGTGTCAGTGGCAGAAGTGACTCACTATGTGGTAACTGAGTGTGTTTGTTAAATTCCCCTCTGATGAATCGCAATCTAAATCCATTATTTTTATTTTCTGGCAGCAGGAAACGACACAACAAGACACACCACCGACTCTGTATGTGCACAGCTGAGAGCTTAATGTGTGTATGTGTGCCAGTGTTTAAGAGTGTGCATGAAAGGGTCAAATGTAATGAATCACTCCAATAGACACACATATCTGTGTGAAACATCAATATTTTGGTTGGTCACAGGATAGTGACCGGACGAGCAGCCAGGGGAAAGTCTGCTGAGGAGACAAGAAATGAAGGGGGAGGCGGAGGAGAGTGAAAAACAAAGTTCACCTCCCTCCCTTCCTCCCTGTCGACCTTGAACCGCACTTGTCTGGGTCAGAGAGGCGGCCCGAGAGTCACCTGACCCTCCAAATAGCCTACAAAGAGTTGGCTGTCAAAAGATAAGTAGCTGAGAGAGAGAGAGAGAGAGGAGAGAGAGAGAAAGGGGGAAGGGGGAAAAAAAAAAGAGAGACGAGTTGTTCTTAAAGCTACAGTGCCTTCTTTATTTCTATACAAGACTTTTTTATTCCACATTGTTGCATTCTCGATTCTGATTGGTCATAAATCTTTAATAGACTTTGTATTATGGTTTCTATGGCAACGTCTCATTTGCAGGGACTCAAAGCTACTATCAGTTAAGGATAGTGTTGTAAGTTAACACAGAAACATTGTTGTCTTGGTTACTGAAGGAGACTCCAGTGCCACTGTGTGTAACAGTCTGTTAGTTTCCATCTCCGGTAATGTGACAGGCTATGTTATCTTAACGTTGTTTCAGGTGCTGTGGTGTTTTTTTTTTAATTTTCTATCATTTTTTTTTCTTACTTTAATTTCCTTTTTTTCTATTTACCTTTCTTTAATCCCTTTCTTTCTCTATCCCTCCCTTCCTCTTATACTGTTTTTTTGTTATGTTTGCTATTGAAGCATTACCCCGTGCTGCTCTCCTCTTTAAAATCAGCCCCAATAAAACCCGGAGACAGAGAGAGAGAGAGAGAGAGAGAGAGAGAGAGAGAGGAAAAGATAATGAGAGAAGAGAGCGAGAGAGAGGGAGAGAAAGAGGAAGACCTACTTTAACTGAGTGCCTCATTACTCTTAAACAAGTGGCAGATCAATCACACACATACCATACAGATGATGATGTAACAGTGTAATGTGTGCCCTGTTTGTTTTCTGTTGTTTTTACAAATTGGTGATTTTTCTCTGGCCATTTAATTTGGCCCATTTGTCCTTCTTTCTCTTTCTCTCTCTTACTCTCTCTTTTTCTCTCTTGCTTTCCCTCCAGCCAGTTTCTTAATCACAGGAATAAATCTGGCATGAAGATATGTCAAAACAAAAGGCATGGTGGTTTGACTAAAGAGCGACACCAGACAGGAGAGATAGAGAGCCTGCACTCGTCCTGGGGGATTCGTCTTTTCTCTCACTTCCTTCCTGCTTTTGTCCCTCCTTTTTTTCTCTTTCACTTTCTTTACGGTGTGCAGCGAGGGACAAAAATTACTCACACTTATGTCTCCGGTCACTTCACATACACTGTAAGTCAGCAAAGCAGGGCGTTCCTGCACACACACACACACACACACACACACACACACACACACACACACACACGCACACACACAGCAAACACAGCGAGGCAGGAATGTGCTCCAGCGCTTCGGCAGCGGAAATTTGGGAGGGGTGGGAGGCTGAGGGTCAGCTCAGGTCAAGTTCAGCGACTCCAGCAGGGGGAGATGTTCCACAGGCACTTCTCTTAAAGGCACAGCGTCCCAATTTATCCCAAATACCAACTGTTTTTTCTAGATTTGTGCGGTTTATTTCTAATTAACGTACAGAAAACATGTTGCTTAACCTAAAATGTTATGCTTTTCCCTGCTATATGTGTAAAAAAAACAATACGTAATGTAAGTAGCCTGTCAAAATTCATTTATTTATTTATTTCTTTATACCTGCTTATATTCTAATTCGGGGTCACAGGGATCTGCTGGAGTCTATCCCAGCAGTCTCTGAAAGGGGGAAAAGCCCTGTACAGGTCACCAGTGCATCACAAACACACACACACACACTCACTCACACTCACTCCTGTGGGAAATGTAAAATTACCTGTGGAAATTGTATGTTCTCCCTGTGTTTGTGTGGGTTTACTCCGGGTTCTCCGGTTTCCTTGTGTGTGTGTGTGAGTGTGTGATGGACTGGTGACCTGTCCATGGTGTCCCCCTTTTGCCTTTATTTAATTTAAATACTTGTTGGTGCTAAAGTTATGTTGTTTTTACACTATTTTATGTTATGTTATTTTATTTTTTATTTTAATGTAGTACCCACTCGAGTAGCTTTCGGTTAGGGTTATTATGAACTTTTTAGGTTGTCCATCTGTGGAAGGAAAAAGTAACCTTTAATTTTTAGAGAAAAGTGTGGAGTGAATTTTAATGCAGGTCAATTGTATGCAGGGTACTTACTTTTGCACACAGGGTAAAAGGTGGTAAAATAATATATATATATATATATATATACAAACAATATAAATATATAATAAAATCTACTCTTACTAATATAAAATATACTCTTTACTCTACTCTTACTCTTACTCTTACTCTTACTCTTACTCTTTACTCTTACTCTTACTCTTACTCTTTACTCTTACTCTTTACTCTTTACTCTTACTCTTACTCTTACTCTTACTCTTACTTTACTTTACTTTACTTACTTTACTCTTACTCTTTACTCTTACTCTTTACTCTTACTCTTTACTCTTACCTTTACTCTTACTCTTTACTCTCTTACTCTTTACTCTTACTCTTTACTCTTACTCTTACTCTTTACTCTTACTCTTTACTCTTACTCTTTACTCTTACCCTTTACTCTTACTATTTACTCTTTACTCTTACTCTTACCCTTTACTCTTACTCTTTACTCTTACTCTTTACTCTTTACTCTTACTCTTACTCTTTACTCTTACTCTTTACTCTTACTCTTTACTCTTTACTTTACTCTTACTCTTTACTCTTACTCTTTACTCTTTACTCTTACTCTTACTCTTTACTCTTACTCTTTACTTATCTCTCTATCATCTGTTTCAGTCTGTTTTTTACTTTAGCTTTTTTTCTGTAGTTTCAGTTTGATTTTATGAAAGCTTTATTGGTATGAATGTATCAGTGACAATATTGGCACCGCAGTACCCTTTCACACTATGGGGTATAGTGAACAACCCCAGTCCAGGGCCACCGCTAGCAGTTTTGGGCCATATGAAGGAATATGTGGTTGGGCCTCCTAAGACAAACATTTTGCACCAAACTATAACTAATACTAAAACACATCTCTGGGGCCCCCCGAAGTGCTTGGGCCCTTAGAATCATCATAAATTTTTCCACCTGCATCTGTCTTATCTGCCTTCTCTCTCTCTCCATCTCTTCCTCTCCTTTATTCGCTCTCATTTCCACCCACTCTTCCTCCTTCACTTGTATTGTCTTCTCTTAAAAGCAGCTCTGATATGGAGCTCAAGTCTTGTAGTCTGTCTCAAGAGAGATCTATAGAGCCGCAGCGCTCACGCCCACACGCCGTGTCTGCCCGCGGTCAATAACTTAATGGGTCTGGGATTCCTGCGCTGACTCCGGTGCCTCCTCCTGCTCGCTACTCCATCCATACGCTTTAGAGCAGTAAGCAAACGTAAAAGCCGGACACGGAAAGAAAAACACCCAAGGCAGATTGTAAATGTCTAAAGCACACCTGTCTGTCTGCCTGTCTGTCTGCTTGATTTGCATCATTTTGGTGATCCGATTATTGTACTTTGTTTGCTTTGGTAGGTTAGATTTTCAATTCAATATAAGAATTTTACAGTAGTCAACATTTGAAGTGGATCAAAAAAGTTGATCAGAGTCGTTTTAGGAAAAGATCTGGTATTGTTTTGGTTTCAGGACAATTTGATGAGCATTTTGGTCCATTTCCGATGTTGACTTGTTTATATAATAAAACATTATTTTTAATTAATCATTCTGATAAGTATTCAGTACCACTGACTTATGTTTAATTTAACTAAGTAAAACATCTTGTTGTGTACATTAGGTATGATTTATTGTCTTATGTGTTATTCAAATTTTTCTACGTTAAATTGTACGAGATTGTAAAATTTATGAGATTAAAGTCGAAATACTTTAAGAATAATGTCGAAATCACGACAATACTTTGAGAATAAAATAGAAATTCCGAAATTAAAACTCAAATTACTTTAAGAGTAAAGTTAAAAATACTAGCATAAAGTCAAAGCAATTCGAGATAAAAGTCGAAATTACAAGATTAAAGTTAAAACATTGGAAATAAAATTGAAATTACGATATTAAAGTAAAAATAATTCGAGAATAAAGTCGAAATAATATATAAGATTAAACTCAAAATGCTTTAAGAGTAAAGTCAAAAATATTA
>VCAZ01000234.1:94710-129710 GCA_005784505.1 Bagarius yarrelli
TAAACCCGAAGCCTGAAATGACGACAACGGAAGGCTTCTCAAACAGGAAGTGTCACTCTTTCGCGTTCCTTTCAGCCGTGTCTCAAAACACGTCCGTGTGCGACAATTGAAACTCTTCCACTCGGTACGAACCTTTAGAAAATCTCGTTCTTACTGTTCTTTGACGCAAACGGTTGGGAAATGGTGGGTTTCTTTACAACTTTAGTGCTCTTTCATGTGGCCTGATACTACGAGAAAAATCTAACCTGCGCAACAAGCTGTCGTCTTTACCCACTTTTCGACTCTCTGCGATAATCCATCTATGACTCAAGCGCTTTTTGAGGTTCTTTCAGCTGGATACAGCGCATCACTATGACCTGAATCACTCCGAACTGTCCTCACGTATCCACTTATTTCGGAGCTGCCTGGCAAAAAATGTGCTGCCTTAGCAGATAATTAATGCTGATCTGGCACATTTGCACCTAAAGCACAATGTTTTATACTTTTTTTTATATTTGATTAACTTTAATCTGTTAAAAATAGCTGTTAATCTGCAACAAATTTTTAAACAAATGAATTAGCTTAGCATAAAGCTCATCTCTATGAATAGTTAAAATACATGTTTGTGTGCAAGTTTACAGAATAAATAAACATTCATTTTAAAACATAAATTAAATTTATCTTTATTTAATTTATGAAATTAGACACAATAAAGATTTTTTTTTATTTGTTACCTTTGTAAGCATACTGTAGTATACCGTGAGAACAGTATATATATCTGCATTTAGTTATAACTTTAACTATAAACGGGTAACAGCTATGATCGGTGAGTCATTTTAGTCATTGCTAAACTGGTTTGATGTAAAGAAATAAACTTATATTTCTTTAACAGCTGTCACTGTTGGCCCCTTAAACAAGGTCATTAACTCCACATAAGCTAAAATATGCACAATTTAAAAGGGCGGTGGTGGCTTAAGTACTTGTGGCTCTGGGATGGATCAGAAAATCTTTAAGCCACACCATTGCCAGACTGCCACGGTTGAGCCCACGAAAATCTTAACACCTTCAGTGGTGCAGACCAATTTCTTCTATAAATATTTTTCAGGATGTAATATTTGTGTTATTGGCATGAAATCAATATTACCATGGTAACAGAAACAGGCCACCACATATCACTGATTATTTTCCTACAACAGCACTTCAAAATGTTCAATTCTATAATTCTTAAACTGTTCTTTCTCAACCTTCCTTCAGTGCGTCACATGACTTCAGACATAAAACTGGAAAGAACAGATGTGTTTTCTTTTCTATTTAAATGTACAGCATTTCGTACTCGTTTATCCGGGCGGGCTTACATTTATCTTGTTTCTTTATCCAACTGAGCAGTTGAGGGCCTCGCTCAGGGGACCATCAGTGACAGCTTAGTGATGCTGGAAATAGAACCCATGATCTTCCGATCAGCAGGTTTGTTGTTTTGTTTGACCTCTGTCTGATCAAAGACTGCACGCTTGCTGAATCACTCGTCGCCCACAGCGCTAAGATGCGTAAAACCCTACGGCCCACACAGATGTGGTCTTCTTCATCCTTTTTTCTTTTAGCGTCATCATTATCACTTCTGATCACGGTGCGAGCACAGCTCTCGCTGTTCACGCCGCTCTTCCAGTCAGTCTCCCTTCTCTGGTGATGAATCAGTTTGTAGAGTCAGCATGACTGAGCTGCGATACATTGGACTTTTTTCTTTCTTCAGATTCATATGTTTCCATCATTGGTAGCCACAGCAAGCTGTCAGTCTGCTGTGTGCACTCCTTTTTAAGGCGCATTGACTCAGCACTAACGCTCAATTGAACAACATCCACCAATAATCCAATACGCTGGCCGCTGAATTAGGTGAAAAATGTATTTACACTGACATTCAAAAGAAGAAAAAAAGTGTAATGATGTCATAGATGAGAGAGTGAGAGAATCAAATTAGTTTTGGCGTGGGTGCAGAATCTGGATCTTTAGTTGGATTTAAGCAGCTCATACATTTGCATATTTATTAATTTAAAGCAAGTACTAGAAACAGGAGAATTTTAATTTGATTAGTTGCTCCAGGAGATTTTTGGTCTAATTGTTGAATTTTATTTAAAATCTTCCATTTTTGCAAAATCTCAGGCACAAAAATGTCCTGCTAGTAAAGACACATACGTATGAAGGGGACACAGGAGCGGTACTCATGTTTGTAAAAACAAATAAAAATGAAGCTATCTTGAAAGATATTCTTCAAAGTTTGCTTGATTAATTGACTGTCACTTGTGTGTTAAGAAAACCATCCCGGGTTCCTGAGGACCAACTGTTTGCATTTTCTTAGTTAAAGGCCAAAAACACTTGAATCCTGGGCTTGTTAGGTTTTTCTGGATGTCACTCTGAGCTGAGAGACGTGGCTTCAGTGTGCGACAGTTCCAGTCAGGGTCGTGGTTTTTACATCTCGCTTTGGATAAAAGCCATATGTGGAAAAAGACATGTATGCGTGCTCTGTTTTTTTGTTTGTTTCAACAAAAAATACCAAAGACCTAGTTTAAAGGAAAGAAACGAAAATGAGAAGAATTAATTTCCGCAATTATGAGTAAAAAAAAAAAATCAGGTTCAGACTGTAATAAAAAAAAAAAATAATAATTGTGGCTTTGGTAAGGAGTCTTTGAAGCGTTGAAGCATTTTTCAGACACCTGGCAACCCTAATCTCAGTGTCAGTCCTTGTTTAACCTAACGTTTGTCAGTTAAAATGCATCTACTGTCATAGTTTTGAATGAATTGTGACCACTCCTTTCAGCCATCAGCTCAACGTCTGGAGATTTGGATGTGATCTGAAAGCCACACACATGGTATCATAGCATCAGATAGCATCAGTAACGTTAGAGTCTCCTCCGCTCAGTTAACAGGATCTGACAGGCCTCAGGACTCGTGGTATTACGTGCCTTGTGGTTTTTCTGTTGTTGCATAAAGAGCTTAGAAATGTCATTTTTAATGCACAGGCCATGTGTTTGAAGTAAATATTGAGTTTAGTATTTAGAAGCAAAGCCAGCTTGTCATGGTGGCATTGGAGAGCATCTTACAAAAGTGTGTAGCTTTGTTTTTGCTTGTTTTTTTTCTCCACGAAAAAGAACTCAAAGCTCCCGAGTCGGCTTTGTTTTAGTAATTAGGCTTTACTCAGAAGGTTGCAGTTAGGTGACCTTCTTTTTCTCCCTTGATGTTTCTCAGCATCTTTGATTTATTTGTTGCGAACAGATTTGTGATCAGCCATTATTCATGTAGGAGTTGATTCTAATCTCCAGCGGTCGGGCCACTCGAGTTACATGGATTTATATTGGCTTAAAAAAAACATGCTGACTGAGAGTTTGAGAAAGTCCAAATGTCTCGAATAAATTTCAGAAGCTCTGTGGGGGCTGGGTGTTCCTGCGCTTACTTAAACTCTCGGTACCCCACACAGAATCGAGGGGTTAGAAGATCTTTATATAAAACATGCCTCAGTGGTAACTGTTGGTATTTTCCCCTGAGAATGCTAGAACCCACGGGCTAATTGCTAATGTTCGGTATAGTGTACGTACCTATTTTTGGAAGCGTATCGATAAGAATAATGAGGAGGACGCATGTTTTTCTTAATTTTACTATTTACGGCTGTGTTTGGAACTCAACATCAGAACGTAGCAGTATCAATGCGTTTTCCACCGAACACATGGAACGCGTCATCACGCTAATAAAAACAGTTTTACACACTACATTGGGGTTTTTTTCTATCAGTATTTTACTAACAAATCTGTCATAACTGTTGGTGTTTGCTTTCTGACTATGCTAGAACCCACTGTATAAAATGTATAGGTTTAGTCATTAAGGGCTTTTTTTTAGGTATTTTCCAAACAAATCTGAGGTAAATGTTGCTTTTCCTATGAGTAAAGTTTATTTGTTTGTTTTAGTATTTTAACGAGCAATCTGAGGTAAATGTTGCTCAGAATACTCTCGAGCCCACAGCAGGTCAGTAAACTGCCGATGCTAGGTAAAAAACAGTATAGTTTTATTTAGAATTTTAATTCATTCTTTATCTGAGGTAAATATTTCTTTTATTCACATTTTAGTCATATCTCCAGTGTAAATAATGATCCATAAGACTTAATTACCAATGGTAGGTGTAATATTGGTGTTAATTTTAGCTATAAGGTTTTTTGTTAATTGTTGGTTTTTACACCTGAATATGCTAAAACCAACAGCAGGTTAGCTAAGTGACTAGGTAGAAATGCTAAACGCTAGGTAGAAATTTAGCCATAGATTTTTTTTTTGGTTCCAATGAATTTGATGTAAACGTTGCTATTTCTGAAATTTCTCCCCTGGTGTGGCATCACACACTGTTAATAATGATCTATTTATGTAACATTTAGGCTAATCATCCATGCTAGGTGTAATAACAGTGTCTTTTTTTCCATGTATTTTTTTCTCCCAGTATTTTTCTGTCATATTTTTTATCCCTCTATGTTACCGATAAATCAGTGGTTAATACTGCTAATATTTATATTTGAGTCTCATCTCCACTATTGTGACATGTGGAGTGTTAAGTGTTAATGACGTTCCATGGCAGTAAGACTAATCGTCACTGCTGTGTTAAATAATAGTGTACTTTTTTCACATTTTTTCCCTTAAAATTTCCCAACAAACCTGTGGTAAATGTGGTAAATGTTAATATGACACAGCATTAATGATTTAACGTACGTTAGAACTTGTGGCAGTTAAGATAGTCACTAATGCCTGATTTAATAACAGTGCCACTTTTTTACCATATGTTTTTCCTCTCAGTATTTTACCAAGAACTTTGTGGTAAATGTTGCTTTCCTGACATTTTAAGCACTTTAACTTTAATGTTTTAAAGATTTATCGAAAATGACTTTTTTTCTCTTAGTATCTCACCAGCAAATCTGTGGTAAATGTTGCTAGTTCCGATACTGGAAATTTAGATCCACTGTTTCATGAAAAAAATAAATTTTTCGGAGAATGAAAAAACTGCTGTAGCTTTAGCCATTTTAAACAAATCTCCTCTCCTCACAATGTTCTCAGTTTGGCCAGTCACCAATGCCAGGTATAACAGCATTATCATTTTAATCACTATTTAACCAACACATCTGTGGTAAATGTTAATATTCCTGATATTTTAGTGTCATCTCCACAAACAGTCCTCCTTTACATCTACCGGATTTTTTTGACCTCCATCGTCTGTTTAAAATGAAAGCGTAGCTCAGTTTAAACGATCTTTAAGTTCAGACCGACTACTGCTTATTTAATTCACTTCTATTTGATTGAATTGAATTAATTTGTTTGGCGCTTTGTACAATTCTCATTGTCTCAAATCAGCTTTACACAATCAGAGATAATTATACAATGTGAATGAAACAGAAATCAGTCGAGGGCGACGGTGGCAAGAAAAATCTCCCTGAGACGGTAATAGGAAGAAACCTTAAGAGGAACCAGACTGAATCCATCACCATTTGGGTGATAAACAGATTCATGCAGTCACACTGTGTGTGTAAACAACTGGAGTCACAAGACCTCAGAAAGACCCCTGGTGCGTCTTCATGGTAGAGTGGAAGTGTCCTAGGTCACCATGGTGATGTGACGTGATCATTTAGTCTTATAGTCTTATAGTATGGCTTATTTAATCAATTAATTAATAAATAAACCAATATATTCATAAAAAGCATTCACCAGAAACGTTTACTGATATTTACGCTGATATAAGACGCTGAAGAATCATTTTCAGCTAAACATCTTTAGTTCAATAACATTTATTTATTTATTAATTATTGAAATTGGTTGTTACTAGGAAAACAATAATGTATTAGAACTAGCTGTGGATTTTCCTTGTAGATGGAAAATTATTAAATCGACACTTTCTGACCAATCAGAGAAAAGAATTCCTCAACATCATAATTTTACAATAAAATAATATCACAATAAAAATAATTTGCTATGCGTGTTTAGCTTAGCGTTAGGGATTAAAGGACTTAAAATGACGCTTTAGAGCTTTACCACATCTTTGCTTGGTTTACACATGCAGACATTTGACAGTTCTGTCCTGTTGCGGCGGCTCGGCGTTACCTCACGGCTAAACAACGCTACAGGGGTCTCGGGTTCAGGTGACGAACACTGCTGCTGGTAGAGAAAAAAACCCGGGGTAGCTTGGAGGACTTTCATCCTATTTTCAGTGCCTTCTGTTCAGTTTATTCTTTTCCTCAACTTCCATCTTTCTGTGTTCTTTTCAGCCATGCCAAGTCAACTCTCGGCATCCTGTCTGTTTTTTTTCTTTCTTTCAAGGCCCTGTCTTAACTTTCTTCTTCCGCTCTCTGAGTCTTTGCAGGAGAGACTGTGGTCTAACTGAAGTACAGATTCTGTGTTGTTTTATTCATGTTTTCCATTTCTTCATTTTTTTCATCCCGCCTTATTTTTCATTGCTACCAGGCGATATTTCGTCAATATTGATTTTAAACTCGGCAGTGAAAACACAGAGCCGGAGTCAAACATAACAATGCCAGTAAAAATGACCCCCCCCCCCCCCCCCCCCCCCCCCCCCCCCCCCCCCCCCCCCCCCCCCCCCCCCCCCCCCCCCCCCCCACCCCCCCCCCCCAAAAAAAAACAACCATGGCGTCATGGTGTTAGTGTAAGCTTTGTTAAAATCTGCTGCTTGTATTTACACATATGTGTGTTTGAGCCTGTAGTGTATTTCCATTGCAAAGCCTCACTGAGATCCATTTCTTCAGTAAATATGAAATCAGACTGAACTTTGTTACGTGGGGTACTAAAATAACACACTTCAATGAATGGACGTGACTGAAGAGATAGAATGTTTTTTGGAAGCTATTTGGCCGTAAGTTTGGCGCAGAGCGCTAATGAATAGCCTGGAATGTCATAGAGGAACGATTAGCATGAAACCAGCTGCCTTCTGGTCAAACAAAAAGGCAGAGGGGTCTGGGCATGACCGCCGCAGCTCTGCCTCCCACCTGTTACTCGTTTATCTCTCTTAGCAGGCGAGAAATACGTGTTGGTTTGGTTTTACTCAAAGCTTAAGACAATTTAGAAAAAGAATAGATGTCTATATTTAACACACATATATATTACTTTAAAGTGATATTACGTTCTCTGATATCCCAGCCAGAGACAGGCAGAGCTGGAAGGTGGCACACAGGAGCGCAGATGTCCTGATGTTTAGTTTTACTGACATCATTTTACATGCATAAGAATGAAAAAAATGTGACTTTTTTAAGAAAAAAAAAATCCAAGATTGAAGAAGCTCTAATTATATGTTGGTGGATACACATATTAGATGCACAGATCAGTGGATCAGATATAGCAAAACTGATATCTGGCTTTAATTTCAGGGAAAATATAGGTAAAACTGATCATCGGTCAGTCTATAGTTAATATGTTAATAACTAGTGTTAATAACTTGTGTAATAAACTACAAGATTTCAAGCTTAAGATCATCATTTTCTTGTGGGACCGACCCTAGGTTAAATAAAGCTAATAAAATAAAGCTAACACTAAATACGCTTTAAAATTTAGACTGGTCTTTTTGGAAGCCTTTTCTAGAAAATCTCCAGAACATCTTAGGTAAACAATAAGAATCCTGATAGTTCCAATACATCCCTGCGGTCATTTCACCTTTGCATCCTCCATATCAGCAAATTTGATTAGCTAAGTTCTTAGCCTCACTTGGTATTTAGCGTATTTCGCAATCCGTATGGAGTTGATCATTTGCCTAGCAATCCTTTATGGACAACTTCAATGTTAGTGATGATTATAAAATCCTGCTAATTGGTGGGTGTTTTAATTGGCAAGACAACAAAATAAGGTATAGCTCACGTTATACAAAAATGCTGATTATATATTATATGCAAGCAAAAAAACAGGGTGGAAATTGTAAAGTTTATAATCACCAGAGAAAAATAGAGAAAGAGACGCGATCAGCAGCAAAAAACCCCCCAAAAAAACCAAAGCAAAACGCAGTTTAACTCACATTTTATTCCTCTTACTTTACTATCAAAACAACCTTTCTGACCGTTTCTGCTGGTTTTTCATGGTGCTGGTTGTTCCCTAATAGTTAAACATTATCCCACACGCTCTACTAGAAATCATGTGACCAAAGCTGAAGCATATCTGAATTCTCCATATTTATTAAACAGAAACTGAGGAATTGTCTGGTGAGCACGTACCCAACGTTTATAATATTGGTGAAAAAGATCATAACTGATCCCATTTTCCCTATGGACCAATTCACATCAGTTCACCATGTAATTCCAGACTACTTATAAAAATGACTTGTCACCTAGACAAAGTTTCAGTTCTGCTTGTTTTGTCTTGCTAGTTTACACAAATGATTTTAATTTTATATAATTCTATTATAAAAAGAGGTTAAATAATTCGCTAATGTTACTTACTTACTGTTTTCTAATGAAATGGCAGTCGGGGTGGAAGAAAAGCATGACAGAAACTGTGTAGACTAAAGAGAGTAAAGAGAGAAACTCGCAGCTCTAAAACAAAATCTGGAAAATATGAAGTCTGAAGGAACTGCACTGAGAAATTCAATTCAATTTTATTACTTTTGTGCTTTCTACAGTGGACATTGTCTCAAAGCAGCTTTACACAGAAAGCAGTAACAGTGAAAAGTGTACGTTTGTCACTAATGAACAAACCGGAGGCGACTGTGGCAAGAAAAACTCCCTGAGATGAAGTAATAAGAAACCTTGAGAGGAACCAGACTCAATAGGGAACCCGTCCTCATCTGAGGGACACCGCTTGTTAGAGGGAGTTTATTAAATAAAGTTTGGACAGACAATTTTATGTCGTTTAGTTTATTTGGGACAGACTTTTTGCAGACTAAATTTTTTAGTCTTTTTTTTTGGTTTAATTTAGGAGACTGAAGTTAGAAAAGACGAAGGGAAAAAAACTTAAACGGGGGGTTCGATTCCCAGCACCACCTAGTTGCCACCACTAGGCCCCTGAGCATGTCCCTTAACCCCTTAATTGCTTAGTTGTACAAAAAAAAAAACGAAATGCAAATCGTTCTGGATAAAGACGTCTGCCAGATGCTGTAAATGTAAATGATAATGTGTTCCTCATAAAAAAGAATTTAGTCTTTAAAGTTAAAGAGACTTAATCAGAAGCATATTTGTGTGTGTGTGTGTGTGTGTGTGTGTGTGTGTGTGTGCTTGTTAAGTGCCTTTTTTTTTGTTTAGTTTTACTGTAAAATTATATCCATAATGTTTATTTTTTATAACTTTTAGAGAAAAGAATATATTACTTTAGGCCGTAAATCGGTGTGTTTTATTCTTGTGGTAATCTAATTTGAAATGTCCTGTAAAATAAATTGAAAAATAGGTGGAACCCTGATAAAATAGCAGTTTTAGGGGAAATGTTATGACATCACAGGTCACATAACAAGGCCAACATGACAAGAACGTAGTATGTCTGGTCTGTACTGATTAGTAAGCACTGAATCAAGTGCAGCAGTTTCTTTTAGGAATATGTGTATTTATAGCAGATCACATGACCTAAGAAGGATTTTGTGAGTAAATACTTTTAATCACAGCTTGTCAGGCTGTATCACCTTCAGTCTTTGCTTCGATTTCATTGATTAGTTTGTGTAGATTTGTGATTTAAATAAGTCCCAGGCAACAACACGAAGGGGGTGAATATTTTGTTCCAACATTTACCCTGAGGGCGTGCAGACTTTAGGTCTCAGCTGTATATCTATTGTACGGTCCTCTGGCCAGATTTGCCTTCCCTCCTTGTCCCTCCTCCATGTCCTCTCGCCGGCCTTCTCTTTCAGCCCAATGCCAGCTGCTTATTGGTCAGATGGATGTGTGCCAATGCTAGCAGCTGGCACCATGAGTGGCACTGAGACAATGATGCCGCCGGCTCTGATGGTATGTCTGGCACGCTACCCATCCTGCCCCACTGTGGGGGAGGAACGCAGCCAGAAGAATAGATAAGGAGGGGAGGAGACCCAGCCGGTGCATTCTCTTCATGGATATAAAAAGAAAAAAGAGAAGAGGCGATTTCACATTTATTTAGGATTACTCATCTCTCTCTTTATCTCTCTCTTCCTTCCTTCCTTTCGTGTTTTTGTATTTCTGACCCTCCCCTAATTAGCAAAGTCTTAATTGAGCGCTTACAGCTACAGCTGCTAAAAGAGAGAGCGAGAGAGGAAAAGGAGGGCGGGATAGCATGACTTTCAGAAATCTTGCGCTTTTTATTTTTTGTCATCTTTAATGGCTGCAGGGAGACGCTGCTCTCAGCAGCCCTGAATGGACGTGTTGTTTTTTCTTCCTCCCGATAACGTGAACCCAGACATCTGCCAATTACTGCATGGAGAGCTCCGCTAAACAGACCGCAGGTGCCCTCTGATGAGATTGGCTGACATGTTAATTGCAGTTAAACGCAATACCGCAATATCTGGTGAAGCCACGGTGAGATTGTAACTGCAGAAAAAGAAGAAAAACAGACAGAAAGATTTGTTTGAGGCACATAAACATGTCTGAGAATAATATAATTTATTGACTTGATTTACAAAAAAAACTGAAAAAACAAGACAATTAAGGATTCTGATTGCTTAAATCCTGGAATAAACACCCAAAGAAATGCTGCAGCCATAAATGCTCAATTTATTATTTTTTTTTTTTTTGTCGTTGATTATTTTTTTTTTATTTGTGTTTTTTTAATGCTTCCAGCAGTTTCTGGGCTTCAACCCTAAACTTTTTTTATCAGTAATCCAGAGCCTTAATCATAGTAGCCACCACTGCCCACCACTTTTCCAAATAACACCGTCTGTCTTTCTGACTTTACAGAGCGCTGATTGCTGTCTTTTCTTACATTTCTACAATTTAATTGATTCTGATGTAGGAAAAAAGGTGGAAGTTTAGGAAAAAGGAAGAGATTAAGTTAAAATTGACATGAAACCGTTAAAATGCAGCAAAACTGAACTTAATGTTAATGAGTTAATATTAAATGTGTGAGCTTTTCAATTATTTTATGTATAAAATTAATCTATTTTGTATATAATTCAGCAATTTTTATTGTTTTAAAACTTTGTATGCGTTTTTTTGCTGACAGACATGAAGTTACATAAAGCCACTCAGTTAATTTTATTTGACTAAAAACCATTATAAAGTCAAAAACGATAAAGTGAAACCTGCCTAATGGAAGGAATCTCTGAATCTTCACCAATGTCATGTATATGTGCTATTTTCTAGTTTACAATTTTTTTTACTGGCAAATAATTCTGCTCTTTTTTAAGCATTTGTTTCTAAAAAGAAACCTACGTCTAGTATATGTATTGTAGAATTCTCTATAAACACATAAACTCATTAAATACATCCTACCAAAAATCTTCCATAGATAAAAATCTGCACACAAGAGATGGAACCTCAACGGGTTCGGCTTCTGATAAACAGCCGGAACAGATGATAAAGCGTGTCTCGTCGTGTGTTTGGTATCGTTTCTGGGTGGAATATAACATTACAATAACAGTTTTTGACGTTGACTAGAGTTGCAGTATTTAAGAAGGTGTATTATATCCAGAATCTAGCTGAAAGCCGACGCCTGGAACTGTAGCACGAATGTTACAGGGAGTCTTGATTTAGACGATTCAGTTCAAAACCATTTGAAAGTTTTGTGTGAAATCACAGCCGCGTCTCAGACAATCGCTCGACCGAAAAATTTCTGGAAAAGTGTTTAAGATTTTGGACTTTTGAGCAGAAGCTTATGGATTTAATTCCCAGCACCATCTGCTGGGCGTCTGAGCAAGGCCCTTAACTCTAAACTCTGCTTAGTTAGTTAGTTAGTTAGTAAGTTAGCTTGGAGACAATAAGGCAGTTTCCCAGTGATGATCTTGTCTTCTAGACGGCCATCTGACCACAGAAACTTTACTGCAGTATGGAATAACCTACTGGTTTATCTGGGCCCCCAGACTGAACCTGGTTTCTCCCAGGTTTTTTTTTCTCTGTTCTGTCACTGATGGAGTTTTGGTTTCTTCCCGCTGTCCCCTCTGACTTGCTTAGTCGGGGACTCTAAATTTACAGATATTAATTAAATCGAGTGTTTAGTGAGTTTAATTATTGTGTCTTTACTGATGTGATTCTGTGAAGCTGCTTTAAAATAATCTCGATTGGTAAAAGTGCTAAATAAATAAAGGGGACTTGACTTGACTTGCCCTAGTTGGATTGATTAGTGAAATTTGTTGTAAGTCAGTCTGGATAAAGACGTCCACCAAATATCAGAAATGTAATGTAATGTAATGTGTGGAATTGGCAGAGCTCCACTGGTGGGTGGCTGAGTGAGTTGTTTGGTTGGCTGATGGAACCAGATGTTTGATGGGTTTGAGTTACAAAGCTGCGACCTGGCGTGACCCCTTCGCGCTCATCAGTGCCTCAGGAACATAGATTAAAAAAATAGAGAGACTTTGACTTTTCTTCACACACAGGAACCTGGAGCAGTTTTTGTCTGTTTCGAGTTACAGTGTAGGAATAAAGCTGAGCTTTAGGAGACGTGAATCTGCATCAATTCGTCCAGTCGCGAAGTGAAACATGCCAAGAGTTTCTGTAAGGCTTCATGTAATAAGTAGCCAAAGCTTCTGTTTGGAAAAATCATAGTACTGATAGACTGGCTACCAATCTAACAGTCTACCAGCCATTTTTCTTTTGGCAAGAACTTTATATAACTATACACACAGTCATTTTGAGTGATTTGAGTAGTTTATTAGGAATTAGTAGGAAAATCTTTGTATTATTTTTGCGGCGGTATGGTGTGTGTTTGTGTGTGTGTTGTCTAGGCAGGTGAAGTGAAGTAAAGAGTTTCAGACGATGCTCTGAGGCAGGGAGATTGGGTTTCCTGGCCGTCTCTGTCTGTCTGTGCGTCTAATATCGATCAGGGTTTTCCAAGTTATTAATAGCACTCTGTGGCTCAGGACGCTCTGCGGGATTGGCTTCACCGCGACGCCTCATGCTTCAAGGCGAGGACACGCACTGCACCACTGGACCGAAAGGTTTCACTCAGTGAATAGAAATCCCATGAAAGCTGCACAAAATTCATAATGTTGCATTACTCAGGTTGCACAACTCTACAGCGCTAGCATCCTGACCCTCGGGTTAACAGTATCTTGGAGCGCGGGTCACGTGCCGCATCCAGAGGCATGACGAGAAAAACCCACTGGCGGTAAAATGGCAGCGCTGTTTAATACTGAATCTGTTGTGGTTTTTCCTTGGAACCAAGTCAAGAAACTGCCAGCGAACCCTAATGCGACTGCAGGGAATTTAAGATAAAAAAAAACGAGGGAAAGAGCGAACAAGTGAAGGGAAGCAGATTTTGCTCTTTCATAACGAGCCGTCCAGATGGTTTGAGGTTCATGGTAATGTTTGCCACATTGCTGCATTGTAGTGAAGAGTAAATCATAGAAACCCAGCCCGGGATTAAAGCGGAGTCAGAGAGAGAGAGAGAGAGAGAGAGAGAGAGAGAGAGAGAGAGAGAGACAGAGTGAGAGACAGAGAGACCGAAAAAAGAGGGGGGGGGGGACAAAGGGGGGGGGTAAAGAAAAAGATGGGCAAAGATAGAAATAGCACAGAAAAAGGAGTGAGAAAGCAAAAGACAGAAAAGAAAGAGAAAGACACAGGAAAGAGAAAGACGAGAGAGAAAACAGAGAGAGAGAAAGACAAGAGAGAGATATTTAAATCTGTGACAAGGTAGTAAAATAGTAAACTAGAGATTATTTAAGGACAAGAGAAAAGCACACACACACACACACACACACACACACACGCGTTTCAGTGGACTGGTTTGCATGTGTCCTATGATTGGTACTGTAAAGCTTTGTTTTGATGCAGTATAGTGTGTGTGTGCGTGTGGGTGTGTGTGCGCGTGTGTGTGTGTGCGCGTGTGTGTGTTGTCAGTGCTATGCCCCTTCGGCATGCTCTGTAAGCGGTTATTAAATCTCCTCCCGCAGTAGCGCAGCTCTTCATTCTGACCCTGCGCAGGATTTGGCATGCTGCAGCTCCACCCCCCTGCAGCTCCCACCTTGGCTGCAGGTGATAATAAATCCGGAAAGAAGGATTTGATCTGTTACACTTTTGATCTCGCTGATGCTGAGACATGTTTTTAGGTTGGTGTGAAATCCTGCGAGTCATGCTGCCTCCGGGGTGTACACACTCTCTCTGTCTCTCTTCCTGTGTCTCTCTTTTTTACGTCTGTCTCTCTCTTTCTCACTTGTCATCTTTTTGTCTGTCTGTCTCTTTCTTACTTGTCATCTTTCTTTCTGTCTGTCTCTTTCTCTCTCTCTCTTTTGTTATAATACCAAGAAAACACAAAACATGAAAAAACAGGAGACTAAAACTGGAGGCCGAAACTGGAGACTCCTTCCATAAATCAGATACAAATTTAAAAATTATTTTAAAAAAAATCATTGAAAATTCTTTGTTTATTTACAGAAAGCAATCCGTTGTCTCAGTGATTACACTGAGTTTCATGACATTATTAAGTATATCGTGTCGTAGAAGCTCCTGTGTGAGCTGTTACACTTTATTGCCAAAAATATTCATTCATCTATTCAGCTAATTGTATTCAGGTATTCCAGTAACTACCATGGCTACAGGTGTATAAAGTCAAGCACCTAGGCATGCAGACTGCTTCTACAAATATCTGTGAAAGAATGGGCCGCTCTCAGGAGCTCTGTGAATTCAAGCGTGGTGGTACTGTGATAGCACGCCACCTGTGCAAACAAGTCCAGTCGTAAAATTTCCTTGCTATGTAGTATTCCACAGTGAACTGTCTGTGATATTATAACAAAGTAAAAAGCGATTGGGAATGACAGCAACTCAGCCATGAAGTGGTAGGCCGCGTGAAATTACAGAGCGGGGTCAGCGGATAGTGCGCAGAGGTCGTCAACTTTCTGCAGCGTCAATCGCTACAGACCTCCAAACTTTATGTGGCCTGCAGGTTATCTCAAGAACAGTGCGTAGAGAGCTTCATGGGAAATGAGTTTCCATGGTGGAGCCCCTGCATCCAAGCTATACATCACCAAATACAATGAAAAGTGTAGGTGCAGTGGTGTGAAGCATTCTGCCACTGGACTCTAGAGAAGTGGGGAAGTCTAGGTTTGGCGGTTGCCAGGAGAACGGTACTTGTCTGACCGCATTGTGCCAACTGTGAAGTTTGGTGGAGGGGGAGTAATGGTGTGGGGTTGTTTTTTCAGAAGCTGGGATTGGCCTCTTACTTCCAGTGAAGGTGAAAGGAACTCTGAATGCTTCAGCATACCAAGAGATTTTGGACTGGGAACAGTTTGGGGGATGGCCCCTTTACTTCCAGAGAAAGGAACTCTGAGAGATTTTGGACTGGGAACAGATTGGGGATGGCCCTTTACTTCCAGAGAAAGGGACTCTGAGAGATTTTGGACTGGGAACAGATTGGGGATGGCCCTTTACTTCCAGAGAAAGGGACTCTGAGAGATTTTGGACTGGGAACAGATTGGGGATGGCCCTTTTACTTCCAGAGAAAGGAATTCTGAGAGATTTTGAGACTGGATTTTGGACTGGGAAACAGTTTGGGGATGGCCCTTTACTTCCAGAGAAAGGGACTCTGAGAGATTTTGGACTGGGAACAGATTGGGGATGGCCCCTTCCTGTTCCAACAGGACTGTGCACCAGTGCACAAAGACATGGATGAGCTGGCCTGCACATAATCCTGATCTCAACCCGAAAGAACACCTTTGGGATGAATTAGGGCTGTCTGACCTCACAAAGCTACTTTTGGAAAAATTGTCAAAAAATTACACACTTTTAAACCTTGTGGAAAGCCTTCCTGGGATAGTTAAAGCTGCAAAGGGTGGGCTGATGTCATATTAAACCCTATGGATTAAGAATGGGATGTCACCTAAGCTGCGTCTAAAGGCAGATGAGTGAATACTTTTGGCAATATAGTTTATATTAGGGTTGCGTAAGTGCCTCACTATGCAAAACATAATTACAATAAAATGGGTCATGAAGTACCCCAAATAACGATTTATTTTGCTATTAAATACTTTTTAAAAATACAAAAAAAACTACAAATCGGATACTTTAGGTTAAAATACATTATCATGTGAAAAAATATTGCAATAGTTAGCTGTATCGATATTTTTACACAGACCTATAAATGAAATAAATAAATAAACCCCCTGTAATGGTTCACAGGCGTAGGCATCGTGGTGTCTGAGATAGCAGTTAATTCAGTTATATCAGATGGTAAGTGAAGAGTCTACGTCACTCCGGTGTAATCCGAGTAAACGCAGGGTTCTACAGCACCATGCTGTGTGTCCTGATAATCACCCTGCCTTGCGACTCGCACCTCCACCTCACGTATACAGCTGGCACCCGAAGAGGAGAAGGCCGATGAGAAGGGAGTGGTGGAGGAACCTGAAGCTAATCATCATCATAGACACAGAGACACGACCCTTCCTGAAGATGCCGGCTTTATTAAAACTCGGTGGTTTCTGCAGAAACCACAGAGCAGTTTTTAAACGAAGCAGCTGCTTCCACCTGCAATATATTAGAACCGGAGTACCGTAATGATTGTAGTATTTCTATTCAGATTTCACATAGACACATATTTCTCCAAATTGCTTACTTTTGTCAGAAACTCAAAACAATATCTAGAAATGTCCTATTTTAGTGATGCCCTTGCTATTTATTCAAAATGAAAAAAAGATTCTAACACTGTTAGGGATTTTTTTTTTACTATTATTGCTTATTAAAGAAAACACTGAAGCCCGTGACTGAAATCGGATCTGATTGGATAAAGGCGTGTAAGAAGAGAAACGAGGCGCTTGTGGCAGAGTGTCCGCTTGTGATGTGGAAGTGTTTTTGCCAAAATGGGAGTTTGCGGGTAGAGAGGAGGCTGAGTCTTAGACTTAAAACTTTCTCCAAAGCAAACAGACTCCCAGAGGCCACCCATGTAGACCGGAACTAGTCAACACACACACACACACACACACACACACACACACTCAGGACTGATTTGTAGATCGAGAGGCCTCTTACTCGTCTGGTGTCCCACAGTAACCTCGGCATGTGTAAGGATTCATGCTATCCACACGTCTTGGAAAATAAACAGGACTCTTGCTAAAAAAATCACACAATCAGAGAACGAGCTTCAACCTCAAGGAAAATATTATCACAGGTTTCTGTAATGTTTTTATTTCACTAACATGAATCTTTAATTCGTTTTTATTCTCTGGAAGGTTTTACAGTATGTCCACGCAGGAGATTCACTTTAAAGGGTAATAAATGTTTCAGTGTGAAGACACCTAACACACGAACCACAGACAGACAGACAGACAGACAGATAGACAGATAGATAGACAGACAGACAAAAAGGGTGCCAATACATTTAAAGTCAGATAGATAGATAGATAGATAGACTGACAGACAGACAGACAGACAGACAGACAGATAGATAGATAGATAGACTGACAGACAGACAGACAGACAGACAGACAGACAGATAGATAGATAGATAGATAGACAGACAGACAGACAGACAGACAGATAGATAGATAGATAGATAGATAGATAGATAGATAGATAGATAGATAGATAGATAGATAGATTGTCTGTAATCTAGAATTATGCAGATTCTGTGGATGATTAATGTTTCTATTGGTTATAAGTAAAACCTCAATTACCCTAAAGAGTCAAGAGAATCAAATCAAATGAATCAAAGATTCATCTTATAGAAAAGACCTTACAGGAGGCTGTGATTTTTATTCTTCTTGACGTTGAGGGCCGTGGGGTTCAAGAGTGATTTACGGGTACTAAAGCCTACTTTGGGCATTAAAGGTGCGAGGCCACAGTGTGCACACCGTGTACCAGTCATAAAGGTTTATTGTGCAGTGTGTGTGTGTGTGTGTGTGCGTAATCGTTTAGCTCTATAATTTGTCCCGTTGGAATTGTTGCGTCTTCTTCTGCACGGGTCCCGAAGCAAATGACATGTTGAGCTGAAATAGCAGTTAGAGAGCTTTATAGCGCGTCCAAAGGCTACGCCGGGTAACACGGCCCCTTTTTTCATATAAATATATGTTTTAATATCCCTATGAAATGCATCCAGGAATAACTTGAAACGAGTTCCGCGCTCTGCATCTGGATTTTATCCTGCAGCCTGTGGAAAAATCAGGAAAAACAGATGGGGGGTGGAGAGGGAGGGGTGATGGGGTTGGATGGGGTTGTAGATCAGAGCGAGAGACGGTTGATGGAGAGGAGATGGAAAGAGAGCTGGAACTCGAAATGCTAACTGGAGCGAAAAGAGTGGTTTTTTATCATCTGTGCCACTGTCTCACTCTCAAACAGTCTCATTTCCTAACTGTCTCATTTCCTAACTGTCTAACTCCCCAACTATCTCACTCTTAAACTGTCTAACTCCCTAACTGTCTTACTCTTGATCTGTCTCACTACCTGACTGCCTAATTCTTGAACTGTCTCATTCTCAAACTATTTAACTCCCTAATCTCTCTTCTTAATCTCTCTCTCGAACTGTCTAACTCTCGAACTGTCTCGCTCTTAAACTGTCTCACTCCCTAATTGTCCAACTCCCTAACTGTCTAACTCCCTAACTATCGCACTCTCAACCTGTCTCACTGTCTAACTGTCTCACTCCCTAACTGTCTACTTCTTGAAACCTGTCTAGTTTCTTGAAAACTCTAGAACTGTCTTTATCTCTAACTGTGTCATTTTCTGTCTCACTCTCTATTTCCTGAAGTGTCTCTTTCTGTAACTGTCTCACCCACTAACTGTCTAATTCTCTAACTGTCTTACTCTCTAACTGTCTTATTTTCTAACTGTCTCACTCTCTGTCTATCTCCTGAACTGTCTCTTTCTGTAACAGTCTCAATCCCTGTCTTACTTTCTAGCTGACTTACTCTTAAACTTTTCCTTGGTCTCGTATGATTTTGGTGTTGATAAGAAAAAAAAATGGGTTTGTGCTTATGCACACCTGCATTTCTGCCCCAGCTGTTGGTGATTAGCTCCTCCCCTCCGACTGAGCAAATGTTATTAGTGTCAGAGCAAGATGACCCATACTGTCGCTCTGCAACAGGAAGCTAAATTTTGGCAGAAAAGATCAGCTGAAGCAATTAGCTGAGACTGCTAATTTCCTCTGCAGCCGTAAACTCTGCCTCATCATCATCATCATCATCATCTTTATTCTCTTTTATTTATTGTGAGATCTGCACGTGCATCATCACAACAAGTCATCATCATCATCATCATCATCATCATCATTCGTCATCATCATCATCATCATCATCATCATCATCATCATCATCATCACAGCTCATTCGTCATCATTATCATCATCATCATCATCATCATCACAGCTCATTCGTCATCATTATCATCATCATCATCACAGCTCATTCGTCATCATTATCATCATCATCATCATCATCACAGCTCATTCGTCATCATTATCATCATCATCATCATCATCATCAGCTCACAGCATCATCGTCATCATCATCATCATCATCATCATCATCATCATCACAGCATCATTCGTCATCATTATCATCATCATCATCATCATCATCATCACAGCTCATTCGTCATCATTATCATCATCATCATCATCATCATCATCATCATCAGCATTCATCATTCATCATCATCATCATCATCATCATCATCATCATCATCATCATCATCATCATCATCATCATCATCACATCATGGATCACACAGCTCATTTGTCATCATTATCAAAAGAGAAAATTCATGAAAGGGCCCAAAGTGAGGAAGAGAGAGAAGGAAGGGAGGAAAGAATGAGTAGAAGGAAGGAAGGAAAGGAGAAAAATAAGAAAGGAAGGAAGGAAGACACAGATAAGAGAATAGAAGGAGCTACAAAATTTAGGAATGAATTTTTAAATTCCGTTTGCATTTCCAATATTCCCATTTTTATATTCTACTTTTCGGTGTGTTTTTGTAAAGGACGGCAGTTTGTAAAAGCAGATAAACACATGACTGCATTGTGACTCTGCGTCAGCGTCCGATCTATTTCACCTGAACTCAGCAACCTGAAAAAGTAGAACTCTCTCTCTCTCTCTTTTCCTCTCTCTCGCGCTCTTTATCTCTCTTTCCTTTTCTCTCTTCTCATCTTTCTCTCCTTTTTTTATCCTTTTTTATGTCTCTCGTTCTCCCTCTGTTGTCTCTCTGTTCTGTCTCTCTTAATTTTTTCTCTCTGTTCTTTTTCTTCTTTTTCCATGTTTAGGCTCTCTGTTTTCTCCCCTACTTCTTTCTTTTCTCTCTTCTCGATCTCACTGTCTTCTCTTTCTTGTTCTCTGTTTGTTCTCTCTTTGATTTCTCCTTTTGTATTCTCTTTCTGTTTTCTTTCTCTCACCTTTCCTGGTGTTTTCTCTCTCTCTCTCTCTCTCTCTCTCTCTCAGAAGGCTGGCAGTCGCACGCTGGGGCTTGTTAAACACTTGTCTGCTGTGGAAGAGAAAAACGCTCTCACTTTTCACTGATGCTGTTTGTACTGAATGTAACAGCGAGTTGAGGGTCGTTAGATAGGACGACCGACCATTAAAGTCTTCCTGCTGCTCTCAGATCAGCCACAACCTGAAGACTTCAGTGCTCCTTTACACGACCTGATGCACGCAGACAAACCCTCTGTCTCTGTCCCTCTCTCTGTCTTTATCAGCATCTTTTCCCTTTCCTCTCGTTTAAAAGAGGATCGATAATTCCAGCGCAGACGGCTCACCCCCACACACACACAGAGAGAGAGAGAGAGAGAGAGAGAGAGAGAGAGAGAGAGAGAGAGAATGAAACAGAAAGACAGAATAAGTAAGCCATAGAATAAAAAAAATAAAAGAGAGAAAGAATATGAGAGAAAGTCAGGCAAAGCGAGAATAATTAAAGAAAGAAAGAAAGAAAGAAAGAAAGAAAGAAAGAAAGAAAGAAAGAAAGAAAGAAAGAAAGAAAAAGAATGGATGGTTATAGCACAAGAGAATAAATAGATGGATATAGGTAGAGAGGAAAAAAAGATAAAAACAGAGAGATGACAGAGAGAGAATGACATGGCATGAGAGAGCGAAAAAAAAAGTGGAGTAAAAGGGAGACAGAGAGAGAGAGAGAGAAAGAAAAAGAAAATGAGATTGTAGATAATGTAAATTAAAAAGAGATAAGAAGACAAAGAGATAATAAGATGGTATGAGATAGATAGAAAGAGAGAGATAATAATTCTATAAGAGAGAGAGAGAGAGAGAGAGAGAGAGAGGAGAGTTTACTGAATTTCAGAAAGATAAAAATGTAATTATAGACGGGAGATTGATTAGGAGTCCTAAACAGCACCGGGAAAAAACCCCTGATTCTGCTGAGTGGGCAGTCACGCTAAACCCGAATCAGTCAGCAAAAAGGTAAAGCTGAAGACAAATGACAGTGTAGCGCTGCTGAACTCTGCACTCTGATTGGTCAGGAGGAGTCCATTGGTTCTGATCACTGCAGGGGATAACACACACATAAACACAGCATAGCATGATCAGAAGACCAGCACTTTAAATCCCATGGCCACCAAGCTGCACTGCTGGGCTCCTATACCTCATAAGTGCTCAGGTGAATACATGAGGAACATGTAAGGCCGCGTCTGAAATCGCACACTACAGTCGGAGAACGTTTAACTTGAACAGTGTTAAACAAAAGCTATTTAATTTCAAGCAACTATGTATTTTTCGTCAAGTATTTAAAGCTACTTATAGCCCTTGAAAGAGCCGCGCCGACGCTTTCCGCCACTTCCGCATATGGCGAGTCGTCTCTCCCGCGGACTCATAGGACAATAAAGTGTACATAGCTAGTTTCGTCTATTATATAATATAAAATAATGCGCTTTTGGACAAAGCCTAAGTCTCACCAGATAAGATGCCATAAATTTAATTAGTAATCAGTTCAGTGTTGTAGTAATACAGTGTAGTGTTCTGGCCATCTTGGCGCCCCCTGCTGGACAGATAAAGTGGAGACACACATTTACATTACTTTTAATTTCTGGAATTTATTAGACATACATTTATTTCTGGTCCTGGGAATTAAACCCGTAATCTTCCAATCCACAGTCCAACACCTCAAACTCTGACCTACCACTGTCCCCAGGCCTAAGTGGAACCCAAACTTACGACATTTCGCTCAAGAATTCGTATGACAGAACAGTGTCCCACTCGCTGCTTCAGACTCGTGTTAAACTTGCCGCGGAAATAAACACAAATGACACGTGGAGTAGCACTGCGATAAATAACCACAGCGAGAAAGAGTGGGTGAGTGAGTGAAAAAGCGAGAGAAAGAGAGAAAACAGCGAGAGAAAGAGAGAGAGAGAGAGAGAGAGAGAGAGAGAGAGGTTTAACTGTTCCTTATTTCTGAAGCTGAGCTAAGCATGAGGAATGTCTTTCTCATTAGGTCATTTTCGCAGCCCAAAACTTTCTCTTGCACACAAACACACTGTTACACTGTTTATAGCTCCCTCACACACACACACACACACACACACTCACTCAACCACACACACAAACACTGTTTTAATCCAGATAGTTGTTGCTAGCTTTCTCTCTTTTTCCGTTTCACTATTTCGCTCGATTGGGTTCATTACGCTGGCAGGCCCAGATGCCACACCGAGTCGGACCTAAAATGGCTGCCAAATCAAACCAACTCCTCTGCACATGAAATGTCTGCCAAAGAAAAAAAGAAAAAAAAGAAGCTGAAGGGCTTAAGTTGAAATGTTTCCTGACTTAGAAAAAAGATTAAAACAAATCAAAAGTATAGACATTGTCCTCAGAAGACACACAGGAAGCTGCGAAAGCTCTCAGTGTCTCATTCAGAGCGCGATGCCTTAAACGGAGTCGTCTGTATCATGTCGGACGTTTATTTCGTAAAAACGTTACCAAGGAACGTCAGGGAAAGGTTTGCTCCCTGCGGAAGAACCGCTTGCAGCTTTGGAACGGTTTAGGAAATGGCGGCCGTGCACGTGTGTGCCGCGAGAGAAAATGGACGACGGCGCAGTTGCTTGAGCAGTTTTCATGACATCATAATTTCCATTCTGGCTTTTCTATTTTTTAGTTCGGGTGTCATGGCGCCAAAAAAGAATAAGAAAAAAAACCCACAAGCTTTTCTGTTCCGAGAAACTTCCTCACGCATTTCATAGAGTTTAAAAAGTGTATGTGTGTGTGTGTGTGTGTGTGTGTGTGTGTGTGTGTTGTGTATGTGTGTGTGTGTGTGTGTGTGTGTGTGTGTGTTCTTTCTTGGCCCTCCTGACTGTTAGGAGCGGTGGTGAGTGCGTGCCCTTTATGTGCCCTGGTTTTCTTATTTTTTTCTCTGTGTTTCAGTCAGTTGTGCCAGGGGTTTAGAGTGAGGGCGGCTTTCCTACAAACTGCTGCAGATTTTGGCAGAGGCACTTTGGATTTTTTGAAGATAGTAGCTGACAAGAGAAACGCACACAAACACACTGACACACACACACACACACACACACACACACAGAGTTGGATTGAGGCCCTCGGCATTGGCAGTGCTGCAAACCTAGCCACAAACACTGGCAAGGCAGACACTGTTTAGGTGTGTGTGTCTGAATTATATAGCAATATCCAAGTAAAACCATCTATATCTTTTTTGGGTAGCTGCAAAAGTATTGGCACCCGTACTAAAATTAATTGATCACCTACAATTGATGCCTCACAGACATCAACACTCAGACATCATTAATTTCTTTTACACATTAACTACAGCTCGGCTGCATCCAAAGCCGTGTACTACTTGAGTAGGTACTCCATTTGAGGTACTTCCTGACTGTTGAAGAAAGTTCTGTATAGTATAATTACAGGTAGTATGATTGAAATCTAGACACCATGTGGATAATGTCATGTGACATACTACTACACAACTCAGATAGATCAGTTAGATAATGTTTAACAAGCGCAATTCAACCACAAAGAAACAGGCTGATTTTTTCCTTAGCCTATATGACAAGTCGTCTCTCTCTTCCGCAGACTCTTAGGGTAGTAGAGGTGTCCAGCGATTGTGTACTCTAGAACCCCTGTGAAAGTAGTCAATCCTCCAGGAACTTTTCACCTACTAAAACTTATGCTATATAGTAGGGAAGTGGGAAGGGATGGGAAATGGTAGCGCAGTGGTTAGGGAGTTTGACTACCAACTTGAAGACCCAAGTTCAATTCCCAGCACCACCAAGCCACCATTGCTGGGCCCCTGAGCAAGCCCCTTAACTCCCAATTGCTCAGTTGTATAACAGGGAATAGTGTAAGTCGCTTTGGATAAGGACGTCTGCCGAATGCTGTAAATGAAGTAGGGTAGTATGATCATTCGGAGGCATCAATAACGCAAGGTAGCTCTAGCAAGAGCTTAGCAAGGCTTTAGACTGACAGCAGAAGTTCTGGACCCCTCAGCATTGATAGCCCCATAGCATTTATTCCCCAAGAGGGCATCTGACTAACATGTAAAGCACTTAATCAAAGTTACAGACAGAGCGACTTACATTTATTTCTTTTATACAACTAAGCAATAGGAGGTTAAGGGACTTGCTCAAGGGCCCCAGCAGTGGTAACTTGGTTGTGCTGGAAATCAAACTTTCAATTAGGGGTCCAACACCTTAACCACTGCGCTACCACGTCCCCTGAAGTTAATGTTGTTTAGCTTTATGTAAATTGGATGTCTCCATGGAGTTAAATGCGACCATAGATTGTTCCTTTTAAAAAGTCTTGTGAATAAACAGTTCTATAAAGTGAACTTTGCTTCATTTGTTAATCCAGCCTTCAGCTGATCGGTGTCAGCGCTCAATGTTACAGTTATAAACAAAGCAACTTCCTTATTTCATGACCAAAATGTAGAGCGTCATGTCGCCTTGGTTCTAGGCACAGCGCAATAAACACCCCACACACAACATGTCTCCCGGGAATCCAGTAGAATCCAACCAATCAGATGATGACTTCTAAAATCCTGAAGTATTTCCAGGTGTGTGTGCAGTATGCATCAGGCGCTCAGTGTACGATGTGAGGATGTGATGTCTTAGGCGCTTGACTGCTATTATCACAGCTGTCATTATTTATGCACCTTAAAAAAAGCATGTAAACAAACCAAACAAAAAAATAAACCCAAACTGTGCATTAAGTGCTGCAGTAAAAAAAAAACGTTTTTTCGTGTGTGTCCCGACCAATCAGATTTGAGAATTCATCTGTGATGAGAAACAAATAATACTAATGACTTTCTTGTGAAAAATATTTTGATAAATTCTGGTGGAGTTTTTCTCTAAGTAGTTTGGATAATAACGCTCCATTGCTACTTTAGATCTTGATGAGCAATTTTCTAGATGTTCAGCTTCTCGCTTACAGACGATTTTCAAGCACAGAAGATCTGTAAGAACGTAACGTGGCGTCTTCTGAATTATGGCCATGTTTATGCTTCTGTACGTGTCAGGTTTCCTCCACACCGTCAGGGCTCACATCATTAATAAAGCCGAGTGATTCATCTCTGGTGAGACCAACTCACGCCCCAGCTGTTCCTGGATGCTTTGGATCACACACACTTCCTTTTCCTTCATTTCTCACTCTTTTCACTTCGTTAATCTACCTCGCAACCGTTAGTATTGGGGCTCTAAACGTTTTTTAATCACGCTTAGCAAATTGCCCATTTTGTTGATGCTTGAGGCTTGCCAGTTGTTTGTAACATGTGGTTGAAGCCTGTGAGGTCACGCTGGTGTTTCCTGGTGTCTGGAGGAGTGTTTGACACATGCACAGCGCGCACATTTTTGTCATCCGCTCTTGTGGTCTGGCAGGCGGTTTGCCGTTGCTTAGCCAAAGCGAACCTGTTTTTAAAAATGTGGATTTTCACACAGCCAAAGGAGTTTTTATCCTCAGCATGGTTTTCTACACGTTCATCTATAATTAACCCTTCTGATGCCAAGAGAAGAACCTTGAAGCTCTGGGGCATTTTGCTGTACGCCCATATACAGGTCGACGTACGAAATTGCTTCGAGTCTTTATGGATAAATAGATCAATATTGGTTCCTAAGATTGCAATCTAAGTGTAATATGAACCCGAAATAGTTGTAAAATGAGCAACAGAATATTGTTGTAAAGTGACAGCCAGCGACCCGACTATTCTGAAATCGACAGGAAGTTCCCATCAATTCCAGCACCCCTATTCCGTCGGTATAGAGAAACATCTTAAGGAATGTTGAAAACAGTCAAGCAGTGCTTGTGGATTTAGGACAGCAGGATGCAGTTCCTTGGAGGTAGAAAGTGTGAGGCTTGAGAATAGGGGTGGGCAACACATGTTCCTTGAGTTACATTGTCCTTCTTGTTTTCCAGCTGTCCCTGCCCTTTCCACTGCTGCTGAACTGGATCAGGTGTGTTCATTCAGTCAGAAGCTGGAAGATACCATTTCAGATGGAGGTGAAGTGGGGGAAGACCAAGTAAATTGGTATCTCACAGTTACTGATTGACTGAATCACACTTGACACCAGGTGATGAGCAGTAGGTTGAGCAGGGATAGGGGACAAACGAGGTGTCCCGTTCATCAAATGGACCTGTTCTTCTCCTGTTCCTTTTTTGATTGAACTAGATGACAGTTGGCCAAGTGAAAACTTGGTGAAATTGAAAACATTGAAAACTTACAATGCTGATCAGAAGGTTTTGAGTTCAAATTCCAGGGTGTATTAGGCTGCCAATGCTGAGCCCTTGATCAAAGCCCTGAACCTTTCAATTGCTCATGGTATAAATATGATGTATGAATTGGGTGATGCTTATGACTCGAACAGTGGAATTTATGGAAACACTTATTAACCGTTACGCAGTGGAACACAATTAGGGCAATAATTCTGCTTCCACAACTACAGCACAACTACGGCCAGAGATTCTATCAGTTACGTTAAGCATGTGTGTGTTTGTGAGTGTGAGCTGTGGCGGTCAACCTCAGACCTGCAGGTCAGCCAGAGCGTGTGAGCGGTAATGATGCGTCTCGTTCCCTGGGTGCTAAACTCGAACATGTGCAGAAGTCCAGCTTCGTCTAGGCTTTGATCCACCAGCGGAGACCGGCCTATCAGATACGCTGCACTCATATTTATTTATCTGACTTTGGGACTTTTTTCCTCAATGCCGTTTCTCTGAACTTCTGCCAAAGACCTTGTGGTAAACCTTTCCATCCCCCCGCTAAAGCATTCAGTAAACTGCTCTTGGCTCTGGAGCTGCTCAAAATGTTTATCTACCAGGGATTTATCTCCGTGTGCCGCAAAAAACCCAGAGTTCATGCAAATAAAAAAGGGTTTTATGGTCGGATTAGGCTGACTTTATCCTTTTCATGAAGCCTCCATTCTGGTTTGGTCGTTTTGTCAATAGAGAGAGATCTAGATAGAGAAAGAGACGGGGGAGAAAACCACTGGCTCATGGTCAAAGATTGCCCAACAAGTCGGAGGAAAGAAGCGTGTGGTGTGCAGTTAGCTGGCATGTTTCTTATTTCTTAGGTTTTATGAGTGTAAAGTTCCATCTCTGTATCCCACCCTGATTTATCAAAAACACATCCAACATCTGAATTCCTGTTTACTTCAGAGGCAGAAATGATACCACGCTGCCCCTGAGTGCTGATGAAGGCTTTGGCTGTGTGTCAGGAGATGATCGAGTGTGTTCAAATCCTGGCAAACCATCAGAATTGTGTGTGTGTGTTTAATGGTCTACAACACTACATAACTCACCCCGGCTCAAATATGGACGTCCCCATGGCGTCATCAAGAGATCTCTTTTTTTCTGCTGGAAAATTAAGACGTTTTTCCGTCACAAACTAAAACGATAAACACAATTTGTTAAATTGACTTCGCAAGACTGAAGATGTGACAGTCGTTCTGTGTGTGTTTGTTTCTGACCGGTTCACAATTCACAATAAATAAATCAGTTCACTTTTAATTACAACCGACACTGAATAACTGCGGACTGTGTTTCCGAAAACAATCAGCCGAATGAGAACTTATTTCTCTCTCTCTCTCTCTCTCTCTCTCTCTCTCTCTCTCTCTTTCTCTCTCTCTCAATCTCTTACACTCGTTCTCTCTCTCTCTTTTTCCTCTCCGTCTCTATGTCTCTCTCTCTCCCCTATCGCTTACTCTTATTTTGTCTCTGTCTTTCTCTGTGGCCATTTCTCACACTCTGTTTCTCTTTGTTCTTTTCTCTGTCACTTTCTCTCTCTCCCTTTTTTTACATACTCTGTCTCTCTACTTTTTTCTGTCTTTATCCATCTTTCTCCCCCTTTCTCTCCTTTGTTTTCTCTCTCTCTGTATCACACGCATGCTTTGTTGCTCTCTCTCTCTCTCTCTCTCTCTCTCTCTCTCTCTCTCTCTCTCTCTTTCTCCCTCTTTCTCTCTCTCTCTCTCTCTCTCTCTCTCTCTCTCTCTCTCTCTCTCTCTCTCTCTCTCTCTATTTCAGAGGCAGCGGAACAGGGCAGTAGTCCTCGCACAGGTATCGGCTCGGACCAAGAAGATAGCCGTGCTGCCACAATGGGTGAGACTACAGACACACACACACACACACACACACACACACACACACACACACATACACACACACACACACACACACACTCACTCAGAGAGTTTTTGCTACTTTAGGTCTCATGTCTTTGATCTGAGATAAAAATAGACCAGAGATTAGGTTGTATTATGTTACAATAATAAGCCTGAAATGGATTTAACACCATCTGACATCCAGTTACCAAAGGGTGTGTGTGTGTGTGTGTGTGTGTGGGTGTGTGTGTGTCCCCTCTTTCATGCAGTTGTGGGTAATTTTCTAGACTGCATTAAGATTGTATATTAAGAGTACACACATTCATACATTAGCTTCCTCTTCCTGTGTCTTGACCCTGAGCTAGACTCCGCCCACATGTCTCTAACGACTTAAATTTCGTAATTAATGTCATAAAATAAAAAATTTATACATTTATAAGCACAAGTATTTACAAACATCATTATACAAAGATACAAACGAACAGGAAATGCTTCATTTATTAATATCAACATTATTTAGGGTTAGAATATTATGATACACTATACGACCAAAAGTATTGGAACACCTCACCATTACATCCATATGTCTTTTAAAACATTCTACTCCAGATGTTCATCTCACTCTTCCTCCTATAATAATCTCCACACATCTGTAAAGTGTTTCCATTAGATCGGGTCATGTGACTGTGTGGATTTGTGTTCATTCAGTTCCAATAGTATTACATACATGAGTTCTTCTACTCCAATCAGAACACTGCATGTCTTCATGGAGATAAGGGGTTCTGTGCACAGGAGTATTGTCATGCTGTAACAGGGTTCGAGTCCCTTAGTTCCAGTGAAGGAATAATGGAACCTTACAATTAGTTCTAGACAATCAGCTGGTGTTCTGGACACCAGCCCCTCCACCAGCCCCTCCACCAGCCCCTCGTAGGGATACATTTAAATTGGTTCCGTGAGCGTGTGTATGGGTGTGTGGATGTGTGAGAGCTGCAAAATCTGTGCTTGTTCATGCATGTCTTCCCCTGTGTGTGTGTGTGTGTGTGTGTGTGTGTGTGTTGATATTGTTTGTCGTCAGGTGAGTGTGTATGGAGGTTTGAAAGGCAGTACAGTGCAGCGTTGGTCTCTGAGCACGTTCCCACACTGTACAAACATCCTGTTTACACAGCACAACCTACATCGAGCTCAGCTGAACCTAGCAAACCCACACCCTTCTACACCTCCGAAACACACACAGGCAAACACACACACACACACACACATACATACGACAGGCATGCGTCCCGACCACATGAAACATGCTTGCTCATACTGAATTTAACCAGCACAAAAACGCCTCTGGGTAAAACAAAGGTTTCATGAAAACAGTCGACTGAAATGTGTATTTATTTACGTGTTACAAGGAAAGAAAATCTGAGGACGCAAGCGCAGCCTGAGGCCAGATCATAGAGACAACCGTCCACTTTCGGTCGTTTATTTAATCTCTGTGTAATTTAATCTCAATTTTGGATTCTCTGGTTTCTACATTGTTTTTTCTTTCCTGTGTGATTGCCAAGAGTCAAGAGCGGCTGGCTTCCACCAGTGTTTACTGTAGAATCTGTAGAATATATCGGATGAACTGCGCCATCTGGGGGTCAAAAGATCCTCTCCAGACATGAGACAGAGGACATTTAAAAAAAACTTTTACAACAACTTTAACTTACGATAAATAATTTTTTTTTTATCTTGGTAGAATATAAATCATATTTACATCTAATTTAATTTAACATTTTCTTTCAACAAATAACTTTTATTAAATAACTTTTATGAAATAACTTTATTAAATAACTTTTGCTAAATAACTTTTATTAAATAACTTTTATTAAATAACTTTTATTAAATAACTTTTGCTAAATAACTTTTATTAAATAACTTTTGTTAAATAACTTTTATTAAATAACTTTTGCTAAATAACTTTTATTAAATAACTTTTGCTAAATAACTTTTTTAAATAACTTTTATAATAACTTTTGCTAAATAACTTTTTAAAAACTTTTATTAAATAACTTTTATTGAAATAACTTTTGCTAATAACTTTTGCTAAATAACTTTATTAAATAACTTTGTTAAATAACTTTTATTGAATAACTTTGTTTGAAATACTTTTGCTAAATAACTTTTATAAATAAAAACTTTTTTGCTAAATAACTTTTATAAAAATAACTTTTGTTAAATAACTTTTATTGATATAACTTTTGTTAAATAACTTTTAAATTTAAATAAATAATTTTGTTAAATAACTTTTGCTAAATAACTTTTATTAAATAACTTTTGCTAAATAACTTTTATTAAATAACTTTTGTTAAATAACTTTTATTAAATAACTTTTGTTAAATAACTTTTTATTAAATAACTTTTGTTAAATAACTTTTGCTAAATAACTTTTGTTAAATAACTTTTGTTAAATAAACTTTTGCTTTAAATAAACTTTTGTTAAATAACTTTTGTTAAATAACTTTTGTATAACTTTTAATTAAATAACTTTTGTTAAATAAATAACTTTTGTTAAAATTTGTTAATTTTAACTAAATAACTTTGTTGTTAAATAACTTTTGTAAAATAACTTTTGTTAAATAACTTATGTTAAATAACTTTTGTTGAATACTTTTGTTTTACAATAGCTTTATTTAAAATGTGGTTGTAAACAGCGCCTTGTGTTGTTTACAAACAACAAAAGTTTTTTAGTGTGTAAACAATGAAACTTTTACAAACAACAAATCAAAACCACTAACTAACAAACATGTTTTTAATTGCAATCTGTTTTGCATTTTATTGTCAAAATTTGTACTGCTGCAAAATTATTGACACCCTCGAATTACCTGATTTTAAACTTATTTTTGGGTCATCATAAGGGAAGAAAAAACTTTTAAGTAAAAAAGATCTACCTGGAATAAAATCATTCAAAATCATGATAATAAATATTATAATATATCACAATAAATAATAATGAAACGTAATTATAATGTATTACACTAAATAACAATCCTACAAATATGTATGTTATTATTATTAATAGAGATTAAACAGTTGGTTGATTAGTTGTTCCTGATATTTATGGCATTTTTCATTATCCGATCAGATTATTATCAGATTATTATTGTTTTATTTGTCCTATATATATACACTGTATATATTTATTTTTATTTACTCCTCTAATTATATTGCTGTAGTAACGAGAGTATTGTGTTTGGTTGAGGGGGTAAATTGACAGTATTGTCAGTGTTGTAAATGAAAACTTTTGTTCCGTTTAGTTCTGTGTGATTTTAGTTGTGATTTTTGGAAGTAAAACAATTGAATAAATATCAGTTCTAAGGGTGCCATTAATTTTGGAGCTGACTCTCTCTATTATCACACTGATATTACAGCATCAATCTGATTTTACTGCCATTTAACTGATAAAAACAGTGTAACAATTGCACTGTTGTGTCTCCTGTGTATGATGGGGATGATGGAATTACCCACTGGATACTAACAGACACTAACACATTGTTCTTTGCCCCCCTCCCCCTTTCGCAGATGGGCCAGAGTTTCAGGAGAGCTTTGTCACGTCGGGAGTGTTTAACGTGACCGAACTGGTACAAGTGTCCAGAAGTAAGAAGCTTCTTCTACTTTCACGTTTTATTTGTTTCTATAGCACCATTAACACCGGCCGCAGCTGACAAGCATACAAATACATACATACATAAATAAATAAATAAATAGAACATAAAGTAAATGAATAAAATCAATACAATCACAGCTAAAAAACTAATTATATCCACATTTGAAAAAAAAAAAAAAAGCAAAATAGAACAAATGGAACAAACGGAACCGGGACTGCCATTAAATAAAACAACAGATAAAACATTAAGGGACATTAAGGGACATTGAAAGTGATGGAGATGTAATGAGTTCAGAGGAACGATTAAACAAAACTCAAACAGCTCTAACATGAACTGCTAAACTAATCCAGAGGCTTTAACTCCAACCAGAGCAACATCACACCCATGATATGGAGATGTAGGAACACCGCACCGCACATGTCCTGATGAATGAAATAAATCTTTTTTTATCTAATCACACAGATCTTAACCCCAAATTAGTGTTAATGTCTTTCTAAAACCTCCTGTTTACCCCAGCTAAAAGAACGCTTTACTTTTAAACTTGTCGGGTATGAAACTCTGCTCTGAAGCAGGATAAGAGGTTGCTGTGTGCACCTGCACGGTGAACCTTTACACTACTCGGCCTTATAAAAGTGCTGGGAGTCTCCATCAGGAAATAGATCAATTAAATTAATTATCAAGTAAATAGGATATTTAAAAAGTGGTAGGTAAGCACTGTTGCCTCACAGTAAAAAGTTCCCAGGTTCGATTCCCCTGCAGGGGTCTTTCTGTGTGGGAGTTTGTATGTTCTCCCTGTGCTTGTGTGTGTTTACTCCGGGTTCTCCGGTTTCCTCCAACAGTCCAAAAACATGTATGTTAGATTGATTGGTGATTCTAAATTGCCCATAGGAGTGAGTGTGACTGTGTGTGTGGCCCTGTGATGGACTGGTGACCTGTCCAGGGTGTCCCGCTCCTGTCTTTTACCCTGGGATAGACTCGAGCAGATCCCTGTAACCCCGAATGAGGTAATAAGCAGGTATAGAAGATGAATGTATGAATGAATGAATGGTACGTAAGCTGGCGATTCAGCTGTTCTGACATTGATTAAAGGTGTTTTTTTCTCCCTGTAATAACTTTTTTATATACTACATTTTTTAAAGGGGTTCCATTTGGTTGTTTATTGAACTCCTGGGGCCAGTAAATAGTTTTTTCCCATGAAAAAGTAAAAATAAAAAGCTTTATAAAAGGTGTAGCTAAGTAGGTAAGATGTCGGGCTGTCATTCAGAAGGTTATGAATTCAATTCCCAGGACTAGCATAATGCCACTGTGCTCTGGTTTTTGATTACAGCCCCCAAATAATTAAGAATTAAATAACCTTAAAAAGAATTCTATAATTTAAGACCAAAAAAAGTGAATATAAGTGTCAATAATTTTATAATTTAGCTCCAGACACACACACATACACACACACGTCATCCGTGCCAGGACATCATGTCTTTCTTTAAAAAAAAAAATGACATTGTGTAATTAAAGACACGCAGCCCTGTGGTTTCCACCGTTTGAGTCCATCCTGGAGTCTGACTGAGTGACATCAGGTCACATGTTCTGCTGAGTGAATCTGACATTTGTGCGGACTTTAATAAAGCATCTGTAATCATCCACACTGCTGATTCTTATTCCGTTCTCCTGAGAAGATTCAATCAGCATAATCAGCTGATGGTCGATGATGTACAGTGTGTGACTGTCCCAGAGATGAGATCATCATGTAAAGGAGAACCCTTCTGATTTCATACCGCTTCCTGTGGAAGTCAGTTGGTTAGCAGTTGCCGTTGTTAGAGTTGTAGAAGTTGCAGCTCAGTGGTTAAAGTGTTGGACTGCGGCCGGAATCACTGTGAGTTCGATTCCCAGCACCACCAAGCTACCACGGCCAGGATCTGTAAATGTAGTTTGTAAACGATGCTACCACCACCATGCTACTGAGAAATGTAGTTGAACCAGCAGCGTCACGACTGCACAACACTCTGCGAAAACATTCATCAATTACAAATAAGGTCAGAACATTGTTCTCAGAACGTTTTTTCCTAACATCACAGGAACGTTTATTTACTATTAATCATTTCATAAGAATGTTTCATGAACATTATTTGTGAAACATTTTGTGCAAACATTTAGACAACTTTTAAAAAACATAAGTGAAAGTTGTGGGAACGTTTCCTGTCAGCAGGGTAGTTGGGTAAAATATCCGAAAGTGTTGTGTGTGAAAATGTTCCTGATCATTAGAGATATTAATAATGTTGTGCTCGCTCACTAAAATATGACGTGTGTTTAAGGGTTTTTTATTTGTATTTTTTTACTTAAGTGATATTCATGTTCAGTTGTTAATTCTTCGTTTTAATGCTGAATGGCTGAATATTATTTAAAAACTGCCAGGATTTGAAGTAAAACATCTTGATTTGTTTAATGACGTTTAAATAAGTGCCTTCATTTAATCAGATTTTAACCCCAGTGGATTTGTTTTTCTATCAAACGCAGCGCCGGTGGTGACGGGAACAGGGCCGAACTTCTCTCTTGGGGAGCTGCAGGGACACCTGGCTTACGATCTGAACCCCACAGGCATGACCATGAGAAGAACCCTACCCAGCACCTCCTCTAGTGGGTCAGTATGTGGTCCTAGAATGTATTGACGTTAAATAGTTTTCGGTATCTGAGTATTTATCAAAACTGTGCAGGTAAATAAAATATAATATAATCTATAATCTATAAATCTATAAATATAATCAATAATCAGCTGGCCAAGCTTCATTCCTGAGGCAGAGAATTCAAACTCCTGATCAACAGTTA